>CAUYRH010122457.1:0-13011 GCA_963574655.1 Perodicticus potto | reverse complement strand
GAGTTAAGTTTGTGACAAGACTAAGTTTGAAGCTTCTGCTGCTATTCAGGTGAAGCTGCCAAAAGTGGTCACTTATAAGTATGGACAAATTACAAATAAATTATGAGGAAGAGATACAGATTTAAGAAAAGTCAATATATAACTGAAGCCATGTTGAATAGATAAGATCATTCAAAGGATTTTTGGAGTAAAATGAACTAAAGATCAAACTCAAAAGAAAACCCTCTATAAAGAGGTAACGTGTGCCAGAAACTGTACTAAAGAGTGGGATTACAAAGCCAAGGAAATCATTCTATCTTTACGTGTAAAACTCACAACCTGGCTATATTACCTTAACAGGAGACACTAGTAAGCACCACAAAGACAAAGTAAAGTCACAACAGAGTATAATTTAGATGAAGGAAGAAAGAAAAGCTCCTCCAACTGAGTAGCTCAGTTTGTCTGCAAAAGTATGGGCAAGAAAACAAAGTTGGTAAATTAAATTTGATGACATCGGGTGGCAGAAAAAAATTTGTAGGCAGAAATTAAATGAGCTTAGAGACAGATTAGAACGGCTATTAATGCAAGAAAAGATAAATTAAGATTTCCTAGTTTTTCTGCCTGAATGGAGGGGTCCCCATCATCAAGATGGTCAAAAGTGGATGTGGGCTATTACGAGTTAGGTGAGCTTTGGACATACTGCTTTTGATGAGATGCTCATGCAATAATCAATTAGACAGATGTATGCCTCCATGAAAAGCATTTCAAAGGCTTGCCAAAAGCCAAATAAAAGGAAGGCTGAAAAGTCTTTCAAATTTCACACTCATGGTCATTAGTGACCTAGAACAAGCAGTTCTGCAATGGAGAGCAGGGGAGATTAGGTGATGAGAAGAAAAGCACCCAGCAATAATTCTGAGCAAATCACTCTCATACAATCTGGTCATAAAGAGATGGGGAGGAATAAGGGATAAGTAGAGCAGGATGTGTTAAGAGGCTTATCACTTAAGGGCAGGAGAGCTACAACTGGAATCTAGAAAAGAAAGAGTAGAGTTAATTGAAGGTGCCAATGAGAACGAAGTCAATGGCAAGCCTCTAAGGCAGTTGGTTCTCAACCTTCCTAATGCCACGACCCTTTAACACAGTTCCTCATGTTGTGGTGACCCCCCAACCATAAAATTATTTTTGTAGCGAAAATAATTTTATGGTTGGGGGGGTCACCATAACATGAGGAACTGTATTAAAGGGTCACGGCATTAGGAAGGTTGAGAACCACTGCCCTAAGGCAAAGGAAGACACTCTGAAACGCTTATTGTAGAGAGTGCTTTTATGGAAGGAGAAAAAGAGTATCTCTGCAGATAGATCTAAAAGATGATCCTAAAAGGAGAAAAAATAAATAAAAGATGATCCTGACTCTTGGCAAAGATTTTTTGTAGGTCTGGTTTAACTGCCTTTTAAAACTGTTTACTATTTCAAGGAACCGTGAAAAATATTTGATATGGTTCAAGAAGGCAGTCAAAATCCTTTAGTAGAAGTCAAACTATATTCAGGACAAGCACAGCCATCAATACCACCACAGCCTGTACCCCTTAGACCCAGCATACAGCAGGCACAGTCAATACTATATTGCCAAGCTCTGTACTGCTTGAGCAAATTAGGTTTCTGCCTTTTATACCTTTAGTATCAACAGACTCATACAAAACTGAATTCTACAAAAAGGCCAATTTTCACCTAAGTTTTATCACCTTAAATCCCTCTTATAAAATCACCACCACACTAGTTTTTCTTGAAGTTTATGTAAAATAGTTTGATTTAGCTAAAAATGGTCAATTTTTAAAGTCCTTCAAGACACACTCAGAACTCCCGTTCCATAAATACCATACTCTGCTATCTAGTTCTGGTAATTTGCTCTGTTATACATTTATAAGATATAGCATGACATGTGTTTTTAGTTTACTACACCTTGTCAAACAGAAGGATAATTTACACACACCCCTCTTAAAGGCTAAAAAAAAATATCTCTCAACGTACCTCTGTCTAATCTGGTCCAATTTTTCAGGGTCTGTAATAATCACCTGTACACCAAGTTTCATTTTTGTTTTCTGCAGGCTGAAGTCAAGGCAAGCAATCTTTGCATTAACTATTCTCTTGGGCATGCCTGTAAATGAACATAAATATTAACTTCCTTCGTAGTTAGCACGATAATTTTATGTTTCATAAAATACAACTATCATTAAAACCATAATAAAGACTAGCATAAAAATACTAAATTATATGTAATACAAATTTAAGCTATAACTTACTACATTTAATGTTAGAAAAAATTAATGGCATTAAATGTACGTTATTTCTTTCCATTTGCATTCACTCTAACATGTTACATGTGCTTTCTGCTACAAAAAGGTGTACGACATGCAACCCAAAGAAATCTAGTTTTAACTTAAGACTTATTTTATTCTATAACCAAATCCTGAATGAACCTTACCCTGGGATCCCACCACACAGTTGAGCGCATAGCCATTGATCAGCATACTCTCTGTCTGACTTCTCCCGTGGGCTTTCAGAATATTAACAGAATTGACTGGATACCGAGGCTGGCCTCTTGTATCTGTGTACTTAACAGCAAGCACAGCATCTACTACCATATTAGCAAAGAAATCATCATTTCTAAGTCAACAGTTAAGGATAATAATGACATGGAAGAGACAAAAGGTACACCTAAATAAAATCAAGAATAATTTGAAGGAACTTATTTTTTTTTTTTGTAGAGACAGAGTCTCACTTTATTGCCCTCGGTAGAGTGCTGTGACATCACACAGTTCATAGCAACCTCCAACTCCTGGGCTTAGGCGATTCTCTTGCCTCAGCCTCCCAAGTAGCTGGGACTACAGGCGCCCGCCACAATGCCCAGCTATTTTTCTGTTTTGTAGTTCGGCAGAGGCTGGGTTTGAACCCACCACCTTCGGTGTATGGGGCTGGCACCCTACTGGATGAGCCATAGGCGCCGCCCGGAACTTCCTTTTAATAATCTCATTCATCAAAGAAATAAGCATTATTTACGCCATCAGAATGCTATTTAACATTACCTTTTCACCCTAGAAAACCAGGCAATTCCAATATAGCATCATTTACTTCTACTGCAATCATCAATTTGAATAAAATGTGTATTTTATATTTTATGCCATAAAAACAACAATCTTTTTTCCCAAAAAGCCTGAACTTTATTGGACCACCACAAGGATACATTCCAATGATTTTGGAAGACATTGATGTCTTAGCAGCATTAATTAGGCAATCTCTCCCAAGTTCGTCTGTGTTAATAATTAAGTTTTCACTAATATAACGCACTGCTTCCCTGTTGAAAAGAATGGAAGAGAAAAACACTTACAAACCTGATATTCAAACTTTTTGCTTTCATCATGGTTAACACAGTGTCAAAGTGTCATAGGCAGTTAACTTTCTGTTCAGCCATTTCATATAGAAGGAGGATACTGAAAAACCCTCCTCCTTCAGATCATGGCAACTTTAATCTATCCCATAAGCATAGCCACTAAAATCTACCATTAGGAGAAAATGTGGTAGTCAAATGGGAAAAGACAGTGGCTTTAGGTTCTTACGTCAAATATTACTACTTACATACTAAAACACGTTTTCAAATAAAAATTTAATAATTACTCAAAACATCAATGGACTATTAATCGAGTAAAAAAATTATCCAAAAGAATCTTACTTGCAAGCAAGTCGATAGCCACTAATAACTGATGTGGGATGAATTTTCTGTTTGACTAGTTCATCTGCATTTTTAAGAAGTTCTGCTGCAATAATAACCTGTTGAGAAAACATTCATTGCTCTAAGCATGTTTGACATTCAATGTACATAATGCATGTGTAAAAACATTAAAACCATCAGATATTACTGATCAGAATGGTGATGAAATGAATAACTCGTTATTAGAAACGGGAAAAATAGAATCCTACAAAGCACATTAAGTCCTCACCGAGCATCAATAGATTCTTGGAAACTGCAACTTCAAGCAAAACATAGAGCAGGGCCTTGAATATCATTCTTATAATGTTGATAAAAACAAAAAAAAAAAACAACTTTTTTTGGTGACAGCCTCATGCCATATCCTACGTAGGGTGTCATGGCATCATCATAGCTCACAGCAACCTCCAACTCTCAGGCTCAAGTGATCCTCTTGCCTCAGTTTTTCTATTTTCAGGAGTCGGGTCTCGCTCTTGCTCAGGCTGGTCTCAAGCTCCCGAGCTCAAGCAATCCACCCACTTTGGCCTCCCAAAGAGATTATAGGCGTGAGCCATCTCACTCCACCACAACTTTTTAATGAAGACTTAAAACCCTGTCTGCTTCTTTTGGGGAAACTGAATTACTCTCTTATACTTTATCTTTTCCCCAAACTGGTAAAACTTTTTTCTATAGATAATTATAAACGTCAACTCCCTAAATTCTTTTTTTTTTTTGAGACAGAGCCTCAAGCTGTCACCCTGGGAAGAGTGCCATGGCATCACAGCTCACAGCAACCTCTAACTCCTGGGCTCAAGCAACTCTCCCGCCTCCGCCTCCCAAGTAGCTGGGACTACAGGTGCCCGCTACAACGCCCGGCTATTTTTTTGTTTGCAGCCATTGTTGTTTGGCAGGCCAGGGCTGAATTTGAACCTGCCAGCTCAGGTGTATGCGGCTGGTGCTTTAGCCACTTGAGCCGCAGGCGTCCAGCCAAAATCTTTTTTTTTTTTCTTTTAAATGACCCTTCCATATTCACTCTACCAAGTGAATACCTACTACTGAGGTAGTTCCATCTCCAACTTCTTTGTCTTGCAGATCGGCCAATTCACAAAGAACTTTGGCTGCAGGATGTTCTACCTCCAGTAATTTCAGTATGGTTGCACCATCGTTAGTAATGGTTACATCCTAAGGAATTTGTGGGAAAAAAACCAACATAAACTCACACAGAAGTTAACATAGGCCCATTATGATGCACATACATTTGGGGGGGGGGGGGATACAGAGCTTTACTTTGTCACCCTCAGTAAGTGTCATGGCATCATAGGTCACAGCAACCTCAGATTCTTGGGCTCAAGTGATTCTCTTGCCCCAGCCTCCCAAGTAGCAAGTGCTGACCACAACCAACCCCCCCACTCCCTGCTACTTTCAGAGGAGAGGTCTCCCTCTTGCTCAGTTTGGTCTCCAACCTGTGAGCTCAGGCAAACCACTGTGTCAGCCTTCCAGAGTGGTAAGACTATTGGCGTGAGCCAAGGCCTGCATATGCTTAATAACAATGTCCAGGATTCTGATAGAAACAAAGACAGCAAAGTCTTTAAGATGTTTATTTGATTTATGGCAACACAAAAGTTAGGTGTACTTACACCAATATCGTCCACCAACATTTTATCCAAGCCAACAGGACCAAGAGAACTTTTCACAATGTTAGCAATAGAAGCCGCAGCCATAACTGGAGGTAACGAACAAAAAATAAAATCAGAAAAATCCACGACGCTAAAGGACAATCATTTCAGCCTGAATAAAATGACTTCCAACCCTCCCTGAAGTTTCCAAATCTACAAATGTCCTAATAAATACTCTTTTTTAAATCACCTATTCAAAATCTAATTGGGGAGAACTAGTAAAATTCATCTTGAGTATACTGTTCATCGCTATATAAAAAAATCAGTGACTACAATATCATGCTCTATCATTTCATACTGGGGAAAAAAATACATCAACCTTTTCTTTCACTTCCTTACAGGGTTTTCTTCATTAAGCATAACCTCTTTTAAATCTGAAATGAAAAAAAAAATCCAACAGGGAAGGTGTTTTTACTTAAAATTGTTCAATTAAAAAAAATTAAGGGTCCGTCAAAAGTAAGCTTGATAGCCATGTACTTTGAGTAAATGCACTACCATTCACACTGCATTATAGAAAATAGAAAAAATACTATGCTAACCCGTCTTAATGTTTACGAAGGTAAATACATCCACTTGACATTTTAGCAGACAATTTTACCATGAGAAACCGTCAACGACAGGTGAGGTAAGGATGGGATCTGGGCATCTGAGCCCCCGACGACGACTACAGTTGACAACTGACGGGAGTATAAATCGCAAATCACCTAAATTCTGTTGTCATTTGTTCACTTGCGACACGAGCAATTGAATCTAGTCTTTCCCTTGTGGTTAACGATCATAAAACGAAGCCCCAAAGTCGAGATAAACCTCCAAATTAGAATCTTAACAAAGGAGCTTCGAGGCGCGGCTGGCACGTGCAGCGGAGGGTCACGGTCGGGGGGGGAGGGGAGCGCTGCTCCAACCGCCGACCTCCGACACCCACTCCCTCCCTCGCGCTACGGCCCCGCCCCGCGGCAACTGCGGTGGGCCCCGTCAGGCCGAGGGGCCCCGGGGACCCTCCCCGCAAGGGAACAGAAAAGGTGCCACCCGCCCGCCGACCCGAACGAGGGCTCGGCGCGCACCGCCCGCGGCCGCGGCGCAGGCCTCGCCCGCCCCTACCATTCTGGGAGCGGATTGCCTCCCCGGTGCTGCGGTCCCCGAACACGGACAATGGCCCCTCCATCTTCGCGGCAGGGTCTGGGATGAAGTCTACCCACACCGCGGACAAACACTAGCTTGCTGTCTCAGCCAAGCGACGGCCACAGCAGCGGTGGCAACGGCGTGGAGCAGACCGAGCGACGCCGCGGCGGCTGCTGGGTAATGCCGCCCCGCCCGCTTCTCCACTTCCGGGGCCCGACCGCGAGGCCTGGCGGGAAAAAAGAAAAAGGCGGGGGGAGGAAGGGGAGAGACGAAAATATACCGGAAACGAGGGACCAGGAAAGGGCTGGCTCTGTATTTTAGACCAATCAGAGAACGAGTGAGAAGGGCGCGCCAGCGGAGAACGGAAGCCAGGATATCCAACCTCTGGGAGCTAGGAAGTGCTCGGCTGCACAGTGTTCTGGCGCAGGCGCGCTCGGACGTTCTAGTGCCTTCTAGAAAGGTGGTCGGAAGGGCGGAGCGAGCTGCGTTCGGACGAGGCTCGCGTTTTATCTGTATTCGCTTCCTTGCTCTGAAATGTGTTTTCGGGGGTCATGACGCAGACCAGCTAGCTTGGTGCAGGTGCCCACGAGGACAGGGCTCAGGGTCTGAACGCGGGTGGGCTGGTGGGGTTTCTCCTGCGGGCCTTTTGGTTTGAGGAGGATAACCGTCCCCTGAGAAAACAGTGATCCCAGCTCCGCCTCGATTCTTCCCCGTGCTCAGGTGCAGTGTGTGGCCTGACAGCGATCAGTAGTAAGCCGGTGACGGAACGCGATCCGGCTCGCTGCCCCAGGCCTGGGGCCCGGGCGCTGTGACGAGGAGCTGGGTGGGCTTAGAGGCCGGCGTGCCCTTGGCGCAAGCGATGATTGGCGGAGGCATTGACAGATTGCTGGCTTGGCCACTCAGCGGCGCCGAGCTTATTACTTCCGGGTCGAGCGCGGTTTTCCGAGGAAAATTTAACATGGCTGCGCCCGGTAGCCCGTGAGCAAAAGGAGGTGACTGTCGGAGATCGTCTTAGCGATGGCGCTTCAGTCGCAGTTCTGCAAGTTGTTGTCGATTTGCAGGAACCCCGGTAATTAAAGTTGCCTCCACTCTTCTCGGTTTACTCCCCAGGGCATGCGCAATGAAACCTGATGTGCAAGTCCTGTTTTATAGTCTATGTCCCCTGCCGAGAAGTAAACGCGATAGCAGAGCTGTGATGACGGTAGGTCGTCAAGGACCAGAGTCAGGGACGACTACTCCCTGCGGGGAAGCAGATGTATCATCTTCCTTCCAGGGCCCGAAGGCCAGGGACATGCATGGGGACAGGTTAGCGAATTTTCCTCTTCTGTCCGTATTAGTCATTTTTAAAGCTCCATGTGGTCGTTTCCATTTCTTAAGAGTACGGGTTGGCAGCCCTCTCAACCAGTTCCAAGCCGACAGTGACACCTGAAGTGGACCCGCAGGAGAATGAAGCTGTTGCCCCCGAGTTCACCAACCGGAACCCCCGGAATCTGGAGCTCTTAGCTGTAGCCCGGAAAGAGCGGGGTTGGAGGACAGTGTGGCCCTCTCGTGAGTTCTGGCACAGGTAATTAAGTCCTTTTGTGACTGATAACAGAGCAGTGGACTGATAACTCCACAGATTGTCGTTAACTCGTTTAGCCAGCGTGCCAGACGCTTTGCTCTAGGGAAGCCGACTTGTGTGGGTAGAAGCAGGGTTAGCGGAGGGGCTGAAACGAATAGGTGTCATGGAGGAAATTTAAAGATGATGTTAGGAGAGGGAACCAAGTGCCTAGGAAAAGCTGAGATCTGAAAGGTAGGAAGCCAAGTCATCTGCCAGAAAGAGCTTTGCTAGCAGAGGGAATAGCTGGCGTGGGAATGAGCTTGGTGTGTTTGAGGAACGTAAAGGCTTGTGTATCTGAAGCTCAGTTAGCAAAGGGATGAGTGGCCTAAGATAAAAGTGGAGGGGCAAAATCATTAGCTTTGTATATCAATATGAGCTTTTCAGATTTTATTTCACTGCAGTGAGAAACTGAGAGGATTTAAAGTTCCAGACTAATTTGGTTTCTAAAAATCATTCCTCTTAGGGAGAACAAATTTTTATTTTTATTTATTTAGTTTTTGTTTTAGAGACAGGGTCTCACTTTGTTGCCTTCGGTAGAGTGCGGTGGTATCACAGCTCACAGCAACCTCCAGCTTTTGGGCTTAGGCGATTCTCTTGCCTCAGCCTCCTCAGTAGCTGGGACTACAGGTGCCTGCCACAACGCCGGGCTATGGGAGAATAAATTTTTAAGGAGGCAGGAGTAAAAGGAAGACTAGACCAGTTAGGAATCTATTACAGACATAAATTGCTTTGTTAAAAAGATGGTGTTTAACAGACACTTTATATTTGCCAGGAATTATGCTGTTTGTTCACGTGTATTTTCTTATTTAATCCTTAAACCTACTTTATGAAGCAGGTACAATAATTTCTGCCATTTTACAGCAGCAGGAAAGTTAAGGTTTAGGGGGAGACAGGATTAGTAAATGCCCCAGCTAAGATTCAAACATGTATTATCTGACCTCAGAGCCAGCATGTAGATGTTTGTCTGTTACTTATCTGTTTGGTGAGGAGTTATTCGAATATTTCTAAAGGACTATATTAAGATATAAAAGCAAGTTGGAGGTGATAATCTTGTGATGTATTTATTCAACAAACATTGGACTTATATTACTTGCTAGGCATTATGCAGGAAATACAAAGATAAAATAGGCGTCATTCATGTCACCAAAAATCTTAAGTTTCTTAGTGCCAGATGGAACAGGTATAACATATTATAGTTGCTGTGATATATGTTTACTTACAAGTATATAGGAAGGAGTTAAAGGGAGTAGGTAGCTGCATTGTGAAACAATCTTGATCTTAAATCTAAAATAATCTTTCGAAACACTATTACTTTCAGTTAATATTTAGATAATTTAAAGAATTAGAGACATATTTTCTCATTTTTTCCTCATCTGCCCTATTCACAACATCGTCAGAATTTTAGAATGTTAGAGAGTAGGAAATTACTTTAAAGATAATAAATCATGCCCCTTCTTAAAACAAGGTTTAAGACAAGGGTCAGTATGGGCCCCAAGGGTTAGTTAGCTTGCAAACTAAAAAATTGTTCTTATATGTTGTTGATAAAAAAAGTTGTTCTTACATATTTTTTAAAAGTCGAAAAAATCAGAACAATAATATTTTGTGATATGTGAAATAGAACCCACATTGCCAAATCTAATGTTTTTCTATGTTTCTTTTATATCGAGAATTATAGTGAGACTCTTCTGACTTGGGTGTTTTGAGCATGAACTTAAAGTAGTGTGTGTGTGTGTGTGTGTGTGTGTGTGTATGTATGTGTATGTTATAAAATCTAAAAGGGAGTATAGTCACACTATGCAACCGCAGATGCTTTGGGTATAAGCGAGTCTCTTGCCTCAGCCTCCCAAATAGCTGGGACTACAGGCGCCCACCACAATGCCAGGCCATTTTTTTGTTGTAATTGTCATATTGTTTAGCAGGTCCGGGCTGGGTTCGAACCTGCCAGCCCAGGTGTATTTGGCCGGTGCCCCAACCACTGAACTATGGGTACCAAGCCCGGAGTATAGCTTCTTTTTTTTTTTTGAGACAGAGCCTCAAGCTGTCACCCTGGATAGAGTGCAGTGGCATCACAGCTCACAGCAACCTCCAGCTCCTGGGCTCAAGCGAATCTCCTGCCTCTGCCTCCCAAGTAGCAGGGATCACAGGTGCCCGCCACAACGCCCGGCCATATTTTTGTTGCAGCCGTCATTGTTGTTTGGTGGCCCGGGCTGGATTCGAACCCACCAGCTCAGGTGTACATGGCTGGCGCCTTAGCCTGTTGAGCCACAGGCACCGAGCCGGGAGTATAGCTTCTTATGTATCCTTCTAGAAATAGTCTTTGTATGTGAGCATACACTTGTATTTTTTTTTCTGAGACCTAGTCTTATTTTGCCCTTGGTAGAATGTCGTGGCGTTATAACTCACAGCAACCTCAAACTCTTGGGCTTAAGGGATTCTCTTGTCTCAGACTCCCAAGTAGCTGGGACTACAGGCGCCCGCAACAATGCCCGGTTTTTTTTTTTTTTTTGGTTGCAGTTTAGCTGGCTCAGGCTGGGTTTGAACCTGCCACCCTTAGTGTATCTGGCTGGCACCGTAACCACTGTGCTCCAGGTGCCAACCCAGACTTGTATTTTTTTATTTTTATTTATTTATTTATTTTTATTTTTTCTGAGACAGAACCTCAAGCTGTCACCCTGGATAGGGTGCTGTGGCATCACAGCTCACAGCAATCTCCAATTCCTGGGCTCAAGCGAGGCTCCTGCCTCTGCCTCCCAAGTTGGGACTACAGGTGCCCGCCACAAGGCCTGGCCATTTTTTGGTTGCAGCCATCATTGTTTGGCGGGCCCCAGCTGGATTCGAACCCGCCAGCTCAGGTGTACGTGGCTGGCGCCTTAGCCCGTTGAGCCACAGCTGCCGAGCCCAGACTTGTATTTTTTTAAATCATAAATCTTAGCATATCACAAGGAGTTTTCTGCATCTTGCTTTATCACTCCCCCTTTACTCCACCAAACATACACTTAACCATACAAGTATATCTTGGAGAGCCTTCATGGTTTGGCTCTGGAGCCAGACCCTGAAACTTAAACCCTGGCTCCATCATTTGCTAGCTGTAATCTTTTTCAAGTTACTTAGTTGTCATTTTCAGTAGCTTTTAAAAAAAATGGAAATGATAATAGTTTTATTTTGAGACATCAGCTGTATCTATGAACAATTAGAACAGGCCTGGCCTATAGTAAGTACTCAGTAAATGTTACCTATTTCATCCTTTTATTAGCTGTGTAGAATACAATTCCATGGATATTTTGCTAAAGTAGTTCCTTATTGATGATTATCTTTTATGATTACAGTGTTGGGATGAATTATTTTGTCCACGCATTTTATCATTTGAGATTAGGCATGTTTTCCTGGGTTTAAGAGTCATTAATATTTTTCTTTCCTGTGAATAGTCTTCATATACTTTGGCCATTAAGTTATTGGTCCTTATTGATTATAGGAGGCATTTTACATACTATATAAATCAGCCTTTTTTTCTTTTTTTAAGCGAAGTGTCATCAAGGCTAGAGTGCAATGGTGTGATTGATTATAGCTCACGCAGCCTCACTTCTAGGCTCAAGTGATCTCCCTGCCTCAGCTTCCTGAATATCTGGGCCCACTGTGTGTGACCGCACATGGCTAATTTTTTTTTTCTTTTTTGTAGAGATGGGGTCTCACTATGTTGTCTGAGCTGGTCTCCAACTTTTGGACTCAGTAATCCCTGCCTTGGCCTCTCAGAGTGCTGAAATTATAGGCATGAGCCACTAGGCCCAGCCTAAATCAGTCCTTTGAACAATGTATAAGTTTTAAATATTTTTTCTGGCTTTTGACTTCATTTTGCTACTTTTTTAACCATGTAGAAAAATATCCACTTTTCCTTTATAAAAACCATATGATATGGTTTAATGCCACATTTAAATAGGCTTATCTTACTTTGAGATTATACGAAAGTGCTCCCATGTTCTAGTATTCTCTTTTTTTTTTTTTAAGAGACAGAGTCTCACATTATAGCCCTCAGTAGAGTGCTGTGGCATCACAGCTCACAGCAACCTCAAACTCTTGGGCTTAAGCCATTCTCTTGCCTCAGCCTCCTGAGTAGCTGTAGCTGGGATTACAGTCGTCCGCCACAATGCCTGGCTTTTTTTTATTGTTGTTTTATAGGCCTGGACCCTATCGAACCCACCAGCCTAGGGTGCATGTGGCCGGCGCCCTAACCACTGAGATACGGGCGCCTAGCCTAGTATTCTTATAATTTCAGATTTTACACTGAAGTTTTTCTTCAATTTTACATTTATTTTAGTGTTTGCTGGAAAATAAAAGCTTAGAGTAAAGATATCCTCATATAGTGGACCATCAGCAACTCAGCTCTACCTCTTTAAATGCTTTTTGAAGTGAATGGGTATAAATAAAACTCACCTCTTCAAAAATGATAAATTCCTCCTTGATACTTGAGGGTAAGTGGAAATATTTGGTTTATTGTAATCGAAGGTACTCTTGTAAAGAAAAATATTTTTCCCAAGCAAAATCCACGTTAAACATGTTGAAGTAAATCATCTCAATGCTGAAATCTTGAGAAATACTTAGGCAAATCCCTAAAGTATTCACTGAAGTAACTTAACTTTAGGTAGATAGATTCTTTTGTGATTTTTACCTCCTCTCACCCCAGGTTGCAAGTTATAAGGACTCAGCATCATATAGACGCATTTGTTGAGCATCAGAGTGGCCAGGTTGTGGTTTCAGCATCCACTCGTGAATGGGCTATTAAAAAGCACCTGTACAGTACCAGAAATGTGGTGGCTTGCGAGAGTATAGGACGAGTGCTGGCACAGAGATGCTTAGAGGCAGGAATCAACTTCATGGTCTACCAGCCGACCCCTTGGGAA
>CAUYRH010122456.1:0-10475 GCA_963574655.1 Perodicticus potto | reverse complement strand
GTGGGTGCGAATCCAGCCCAGGACCACCAAACAACAATGACAGCTGCAACCAAAAACTGGCTGGGCGTTGTGGCGGGTGCCTGTAGTCCCAGCTACTTGGGAGGCGGAGGCAGGAGACTCACTTGAGCCCAGGAATTGGAGGTTGCTGTGAGCTGTGATGCCACAGCACTCTATCCAGGATGACAGCTTGAGGTTCTGTCTCAAAAAAAAAAAAAAGAAATAGCCACACGTATGAGTGTGTCACCCGGCACCAACTCCTCCTGCACGGTGATCACCATTGTTAACTCTGATCTAGGGTTTATGGTTCATCTGGGAGGGTACACAGGCCCTGGGACCTCACCTACAAATCTGGGGCAGACTTATCCAGTCCTAAAACTTCTCAAGTCAAAAGGACAAAACCCTTTACCTCTACTTTCTCTGGAGGAGTACCAGAATGAACCCCACGTGTTGGTCTTTCCTGTGGAGCTCATAGGTGTGCAGCTCCACCTGTTATTCATTTGACTAACTCTGTGAGCAGGACCTGCACTCACCCATCCATTCAATCTGGTCACAGAGCAGCAGAAACCTGCAGAATGTTTTCATTCATGGAGTTCATTGCCTAGACCAGAAACAAACATTAGCCAAACAGAGGCACAAATATATTTTACTTTTCAGTTGTGATCACTGCTTTGCAGGAAAGGATGGTGCTGAGGGAAGATATAGTGGGTATTTGACCTAAACAATGGGTAGGGAAAGGCTTCCCTGAGAAGGAGTAAATGAGTTTAGGAGACAGTTCAGGCTTTTGCCTTTAAGTGTGATGTTACCTGCAGAGATTTATAAATGCCTTTTATTCTTTTTGGGAAGTTCTCTACTTTTCCTAATTTGCTGAGAGTTTCTAATTGCAAAGGAGTATTGAACTTTGTTAAATGCTTTCTTGCATCGATCAAAAAGATTTTATTATATTAATCCTTCATTCAGTTAATATAGTAAATTATATTGATCAAGCTTCCAATGCTTAATCAAACTTGCATTCCTGGGATAAACCAAACTTAATCAAGATGTATTATCCTTTCTCTAATAGTGTTGATGGACGCCAAAAGTGGCATGAAAAATTTAATTCTTCCCATAATTCTCAATCTTTATTTCTAAACAGTCACAATCACCTAAGGCTGGGTAAAGCTCTGGTATATGTCAGAGGGGGCCATGGTAACCACTGGAGACATGGGTGGGTTTATACATTCCCTGCCCTGATGTGGTCAGTGGCCTGCGTGGTAGGACAGGTTTAGTTATGAACCAAGCCCTGAATGACACAGAGATGTCAGGGAAAGGGGGGGCAGAGGAGTGGGTGGCCAGGAGCAGAAAAGATACAGCCAGTCTGGAAAATCACAAGCACGACAGCACACCTGGGCAGGAAAATGCCCGTCCACAGACGACCTTGAGAACCCAGTTGTGGGATTCAAACTTTATCCTCCTGGTTGGCAGGGAACCATGAACACAGCAAAGTGCTCACAATGCAAGGGTAAATGAATAAAGTATGATACAAAACTGTGTGTGCAGAAAGATTCCAATTTTATTAAATTGTGTGTGAAATAAGCCAAATTTGTTATACTAATTTGCTGGACTGCTAAAACAAAATACCATACATTTGGTGGCTTAAACAACAGAAATTTCTTTCTCACAATCCTGGAGGTCAAGGTGTCACTTTGCACTTGACAACATGCCGGAAGGAGCACAGCTGGAGAGAAAGATTGCCAACCTGCCTTGCCAGGGGACACACAGGCCACATTTGGACTTTGGTTTCCAAGTAGAACAAAGGGATTTCCAAATTTTCCTCTTAAAATTTAATTGGAAGTCCTCAACTATCCAACACGTCTGACATTTATGAGAATTGGGTTCACAGTCTGGTGAATGATGAGTCCCCCTCCTCTCCCACATTTACTATAAAAACATTTTGACTAGAAAAAAAAAAAAAACCTCCTGTACACTCGCCATCCCAGGCAAGATCCTTTTTTTTTTAACCTCTCTGTTTTTTTTTTAAATTTCCTTACATTCTCCATGCATTTGCCTATGCACCGAGGGATTTAAACAATAGATCAGGAAAATAGAAGAGAGGGCAAGAGGGCACCCTTTTTTAATAGAAATTGTCCAGCCCTCTCATCCCCCAATACAAACACATACAGGCGGTGCATTTTGCTAGGTTAACCAAAGATCAAAACAAGGTGGCCTTGACTTTAATTAAGAAACAGCCTCCAGCTTTAAGGAAAAAGACTGAGCAAGGTGAGAGTACAGCTGTCAGGCCCCTCATTGAGAGCAATTTGGCAACAGGTATTGTATTCAAAGCCCAAATTTTTGCACTGAGACACAGTAATTTGGCTTTTAGGGGTGTCTCACAAGGAAGTAGGGATGGAGAAAAGACGAGATCGCCCATCTTACACAGCCTTGTTTATGAATACTAAACAACTGGCCGCGATCTGGATGTCTAACTGCAAAGGAATAATTAAATGCATTCCTCCTACACCGAGCATGCTCCTTCTCTAGCCAGGAAAGGTTTCCTCTGGGCCCCAACTCACATAGGGTACTTCTGGAGTGATGCATACACATTCCCAGCACAGAGCACCATAGTGTGCAATCAGACCAGCACTGGTTCAAATCCAGCTTGGTCTTACCTTGGCTGGGGAACCATGGCAGCTCCTCCACCTCCTGCCCGGCACCCCCGCCCGCACCCCAACAGAAAGTGGGGTTGATGTTCTGAACCACCAGGGCTCTCCAAGGACTTACACTGTGCCTGAGCCATGAGTGCCAGCCTCTGCCCAAGGTTACCCAGCAGCACAGTGCACAGCCAGGATTTCAAATGAGGTCTGACCAGTTCCAGAGTCATCACTTTTTCTGTTCTTTATGTAGACTGTGCTGCCTCTTTCTAGATTATCCTCCAAAAAGCCCTGGGGAGGCAGCAGCAGCAGGAGCTGCAGACAGGCTGCCAAGAAGCCGGGCTCCAGCCGAAGACTTGAACGTGGTCTTTGCCCTTGGGACGCAGGGATTCCAGCCAAGAGGTCAAAGAAATCAGCAGCCTTCACTTAGAGGCCCCAAGTCTTGGGATTGGGGTGCTGGAGGGGGATCCAAAGAAAACAGTCATGGGTTTGGAAGGAGATGCTGTTCTCCATCACTCTGGCTGTTAAAGGACACGGCTCGTACTTGCATGCTGGGAGGGGCCCTTTGTTTCCCTTGGCCATCTTCAGCATGTTTTCACAGTTGAGGAGGCAGGGGATGACTTTCTGGCCTTTGACAGACAGAAAGCACACTTGGGCCAACTCCATGAAGATGTTTCTTACCTTCCCTTCAGGAGGAGCTCGTGCTGGTGGACACAGGACCCCTGTGGGAGGCCAAACAGCGCCAGTGTGCTCTCTCTACCCTGCTTCCCTTCTGCAGCCAATTCTTCACTTTACCCTAAAACAAGTGTGTTCTCACAGACTGTCATTCTTTGGTCTTTTAATAGCCTATCTCTGAGTTTCCTTTCATGATCCCCCAGAGATGGGATCTCTCTCCAGGGGACGCCTGTGTCGTGATGATCTACAGCCATGCCCTGCACATTTTGGTCAATGATGAACCACATATACGATGGGAGACCTATAAGATGATAACGGAGCTGAAAAATTCCCACCACCCAGTGACAAGGTAGCTGTGGAACACTTCACTCACATGTTTACCAGGATGCTGGTGTAAACAAACCCATGGTATAAAAGTCTAGCATACACAATCATGGACGGTACTAAATACTTAATATGATAAGAAATGACTATGTTGCGGGTTTGTGTATTGGCTGCACTATGCTTTTTACCTTTAATGTACTCTCCCTTCTTAAAAAAGAAAGTCAAGTGTAAAGCAGTCCCAGGCAGGGACTTCAGGAGGGTTTCCAGAAGGCCTTGTTATCACAGGAGTCGAAGGTCCACGCCTGTGGTTGCCCGTGAAGACCCTCCCGTGGGGCAGGACGTGGAGGGACAACAGTGATACTGGTGATCCTGACCCCGTGTAGGCCTAAGCTGACGTGTTTGTGTGTGTTTGTGTCTTAGTTAGCAACAAAATTTTTTTAAGTACTAAAAATAATTAAATAGAAAAATTCTTACAGAAGAAGGACGTACAGAAGGAAAGTATTTTTGCACATCTGTACTGTGTATCTGTGTTGTAAGCTCTTATTAGAAAAGAGTAAAAAAATTAAAAACTGAAAAAGTTTATAAAGGAAAAAGTTACAGTAAGCTAAGGTTAATCTATTATTGTGGACAGAATGTTTTTTAAATGAATTAGCGTAGCCTACGTGTGCAGTGTTTCTGAAGTCTACAGCAGTGTACAGTCACGTTCAAGGGCTTCACCGTCACTCCCCACTCACCCACTCACACGATGACTCACCCAGAGCAACTTCCGGTCCTGAAAGCTCCATTCACGGTCAGTGCAAAACATGGGTGGAGCATTTTTTATCTTTTATACTGTACTTTTACTGTACCTTTTCTATGTTCTGACATGTATACTCGCCCCTGTGTTCTGGTCACCCACAGTATTCAGTACAGTCCTGTGCTGTCCGTGTTTGTGGCCAAGGCAGGATACGCCACCAAGGTTTGTGTAAGCACACTCGGTGATACCTGGACGACAATGAAATGGCCCAACAGTACATTTCTCAGAAGGTGTCCCTGTTGTTAAGTGATGAATCGTTGTATTTCAAAATAGGAAGGAGACTCTGGAACAAAACGAACATCATTTTCATCTGTGAGTAAGTCTTCCATGTGGCCAAATCAAGTGGTCCATTTGTCAACACAGTTTTTCCAGATCAGGCCTGCCTGCCTTCCCTCCTTCACGCCTCCCTTTCCTCCTTTCCTCCTTCTTTCTTGCCTCCCTCCTTCTTTCTTTCCTTCTCCTCAGAGGATCCTACAGATGCCCCGGGTGTTGGCACAAAACACCCCCCAAATCAGAACAGAGACACCGATTCCTACATGTCCACACAACTCCACCCAAGGCACAGTCACCCTCCCCAGGATGAAAAAAAGAAAGAACAGGAGGGAAGGAAGCTTGACGAAACACCTACTGAGTGACAAGTAAATTCACCAGCCCGTGAGGGCCTCCCATCTGGTCTAGATGTGGCCGAGCACAGGAGCCACGATGGCTGAGGGCACAGGTCTCTGGGACTAGGACTGAAAGCTCCCAGCTCTAGTCCCCACACCTCTGCCACCTAGCATCAGTGAGCTACAAAACCAGTGACTCACCAAAATGCTGCAATGTATTCACACCTGGAACGCTAACCAACAATGAAAATGAAAGATATTCAACCATACGTCACAACATGAATGGATCCCACAGCATCACAGGGCCAGCCTGTACCAGCTCACAATTGCTGATGGTGAAATATTCTGGAACTTTGCAAGCTGGTTCTTGAATCACTGTTAGCTTTAAAAAAACAGCCATGGTGAAAGTATTAAACACTAAAAATGAGGACTTATTTGGGGGGTTTGGATTTTGGTTAGGTTTTTCCTTCATTTTCTTTTTTTTTTTTTTCTTTTTTTTTTGAGAGCGAATTAACCAGCACGCCCCTGGATGGCTCTTACACATGCTTACAGAAAGTAGCCAGGCATGATAGAGGACATGTATGATCCCATATGAGGAGGACAAGGTTAGGCAAAACTAATCTATAGTGATGGTGATGGAAGTCAGGGCAGTGGTCATGTGGGAGGACAATGGGACGTAGGGAGCTAGTTGTGTTCTGGATCTTACTCTTGGGAGGTGACTATATGGGCATGTTCAGTGTGTGAAAATTCATTGAGCTTCACATGTATGATGGAACACTTTTCATACACACCACCTCACAGTGTTTCCATGCTTCTTGGTTAGAAGGAGGGAAACGGGGACCCTCTATTGCCTTTAAGTGAAAAAAAAAGAAAGATAGATCACTGATTGAACCTTTTTAAAGAGGTCAAATGAGGCTGCACAAGTGGAATTCTTGAAGAGCTCAGGATGAGGAATCAGAGGTTTGGTCTAGCTCCATAAACTTGAGCAAGTTCTATAATCCCTTTGGGCCTCAGTTTCCCTATCTGTCAAGCATAGATAATAAAACCTACTTCAAAGGTTACTGAAGAGATTAAATATATATCACACCATCTAAAATGCTGTAAATATCTAATACATTAGCTATCTTTTTGATTTTTATTTACTAATCAGCCCAGGGGGGTGAGTAGGAGGGAAGGAAAGAGAAGAAGAAGAATGCACACTTGAAGTCCATGAAGGAAAGCACCTGTTCCCACAAGGGGTGCACTGGCCCCCATGACCTCCCTAGAGCTGGCTGAGCTCTGAAACATTTCAGAGCCTCCTAACTCTGAAAACATTGAATCTGCAATGGGTTAGAATGAGCCGGAGTCAAATAACCCCAACTTGGAACAAGTGTGATTTGGGAGTATGGCTGGGTCCATTCTAGATTCACGCTGAGGTCCTGTTTGCTCAGCTGAGCCCATCCATAGCAGTTTCACAATGCGGCTCTGTAGGAATAATACCAATTGGAAAGGGCTGTAAATTCTAAAGAGGGCTTTGAAAAGGATCTTGCACCAAGAAAGATACACAGAGAAAACATAAGCAGTGAAACTGCAAAGTTTCCATTTCCCTCAGAGAGTATTTTACACCTCAATCCCAATTTGATTTCTGTCCCATCTAGTAAATATGAATCATAGATTTGGGGGGCTAAAAGAAACCCAGGAAACCATCTCATTCAATGACCCACTGGATGCTTAAATTCTCGAATAACTTTACTAACACATTCCAGGAACAGGGAACACATTCTTTCACAGGGAAGCCCATAGTGTCTGTGCACAGCTCTGTGAAAACATTCCCATAGTGAAGAAGAATCAGCCTAACCGCAGTTCCCCCTGACCCTGGGCCTATGCCTTGGTGCCACATTGACAGCAGAAGATGCCTTTCACATGGAACACTGCCCATGTTCGAGCACCTGCCTCCTGCCTTCCCTCCCAGCTCCTCAGCAGAGCCTCTGGAGGCTGTTCACCTCCATGTCCTCCACAGTAGCAAATTTCCCATTTTTTCATTTGCCCAGTTTTGCCTCTGTATTTTTAACTATTTCATAGCTACAAAATAAGGCCCAAAGAGCATTTTTCCATCAAAATCAAATTTTGCTTTAAAAAACATTTAAACATTTTTTTTTTCTTTTACCCAATCCATGGCATCCAGATCTTTTGCAATCTGTCTCTGCCTGTGCTTCCAGCCACTTCTTCTGGCATTGCCCACATCTGTTCTCTCCTTCAGCAGAAATAGAGTCTTTCCCACAATTCCTGCACGTGCAGGTCCCTCCACCGCATCATTGAGCCCACAAGCTCAATTCATTGCTTCTCACCTCTCTATTAGGCCAAAGAGCATCTATCTGAACCCTCCCCTGCCAGGCAGCTTCTCCCTCCACGGCACCTCCAGGATTCTTTCCTTCCTCCTACCCCACTGCCCTGAGGACAATTCTTTGCATATCTCTCTCCCACCAGACAGTGAATGCTTGGACCAGAGACCACTTCTTCTGTTCCATCTTCCAGCACATTCCATACCCCTCGCACCTGTTACACCCACCGTTCTTACAGAATGATTTTTATCTCTTCAATAACCCAAGTCTGCCAAATACGTGTTTGCCATGAATTAGCCGGTTGTGTTCCTTTAAGAACTGTCAAGAGTCAATTTCCTGATATAAATCAGTTTGTATAGAAATAGTAGCTATGTTAAGCAACATGTTCAGATGCTAATCTCACTTAAGCCCAGTACAGCAGAGCATTTCTCAACACGGATTTCTAAGATGAATGCTACAGTGAGGGTTCCAATTACGTGATTTGCTCATAGAAGGTGGTCATAGTTGTAAAAATCAGTATACTTGGTGCATGGTATACAGAACACCAACCCTTCAGTGAGGCTTTTGTTGTCTTTGGATCTTGATCACGTTTGCAAAATTAATAATCCATCAGCCTGAAATCTGTCACAAGTTAGCTATAAGCAAGATTCTTATTTAAAACTGTGATGCCAGAATTTGAGCTTATGGGAAGATGAAGATATACTTTCTCCTATTCCTTATACTAAGTACAATTAAAAACCCTGGACATTATATGTAAAATAAATAAATGTATAAGAAGATTCTGAGAGGTGGAGAGAAGGCAGACAGGCTAAGGACCTCAGAACTCAAACAATAAAGGTTTCCCTGAGGCAACTTTCTACCTCATGTATCCCAGACTTGGAGCTGAAGAAGCCAGCACACTGGAAACACCAATAAAAACAGCCCCAACAAAAGCCAGCTCCTTAGCCAAAGGGCCAGGAAAGGATAAGCCTAGCAAGGCAGAAAACTTTCAGACAATAACCACCCTACTCTGGTCACACCATAGAAAAAATTATGCCCAGCCACCACCCTCACCAGCAGAGGCCAAGTAGGGTTCTGGACCTTCACCAGGCTATAAGGAGGTCCCCCAATCCCTTGTCAAGGGGTTTCAGAGAAGGCTGAGCAGGAAGCCAGGATTTCCATCCACACCAAGCAGTAAGAGGTAACAGCTGTGTACCTACATGGTGCCGCTGGAGACCACCTGGGAAGTCTGAACTTCTATCCCAGCTCATGGTAATAAAGACTCCCTCTTCCTACTAAGGTAGTTCTCAAAGGAGAATGGACAATCAGAATTGTTATCACAGCCCTGTAGTACCAAAGCCAACCCCCACAACCAGTGGTGTCAGTTGGGGCTTCATGGGAAGAAATAATGAGTCACTCCTATGCCTCTCAGCCATGGAGGTCTCAGTATACAACAACACTGAAATGATGGAGATGTTGGAATTATTTTAAAATAGCTATCTCAAAAATACTTCAATGAGCAATTACAAACACACTAGAAGCCAATGAAAAAATAGAAACTCTCAGCAAAGAAAGGGAAGATATATTAAAGAACAATAGAAATTATAGAACTGAAAAATACAATTATTAAAATAAATAGCTCAGTAAATGGGCTCAACAGCAAAATGGAAGGGACAGAGGGAAGAATCAATGATCTGGAAGGTAGAACAAGAGATACTGCACAATCTGGCACATAGAAATAGTAGGCTAAAAAAAATAAATAAATAACAAACAGAGCCACAGGATCTGTGGGACTATAACAAAAGATACATCTTTCGTGTCATCAGAGTTCTGGAAGGAAAGGAGAGGGGAACAAAGCTAACAAACTATTCAAGAAAATAATGACTAAAAACTTCCCAAATTTGGCAAAACCTGCAGATTCAGGAGCTGGGTAAACCAAAAGCAAGATCAAACCAAAAAAAATCTATGCAAATATCTATTATAGTCAAACTTCTGAAAATCAAAAGAAAGGGGAAAAGCCTTGAAACAGTAAGGAAAAAAATGACACTTTTCCTATAGGCAAAAACAAATTCAGATAACAGCATATTTCTCATCAGAGACCATGGAAGCTAGAAGAAAGTGGAATACTTTTCAAGCATTGAAAAAAAGAGCTGTCTATCCAGAAGCTTGTATCTAAAAAATATCAGATAATAAAGGCAATATCAGGGCATTCCCAAGTGAAAGAAAACTAAGAGAATTGTTAGCAAACAGAGCTATAATAAAAGAAAGGATAAACAAAGTTCTATAAATGTAAAAGAAATGACAAAAGAAGAAATCTTAGAAAATTATGAAGGCAGAAAGAAAAGAGCAAACTAAAATATGAGTACTTATTTAAAATGAGTACTTTTCATCTCCTCTTGAGTTTTCTAAATAATTTTTGACATTTGAAGCAAAAATAATGGCATTTTCTGATATGGTTCTAAATATGTAACAGAGATATTTAAGACAAATAATATTATAAATGAATGTAGTAAAGAGACAAAACGTAAAAATTGGTAAAATGACAACACCTGTAGACTGTGATAATTTATGTATGTATAATACCCAGAACAACTGATAAAATGCCATACCTAGAGAGGAACTCAAAGCACTGTAGATAAACTGAATGCTAAAAAACATTTAAATAACTCACAAAAACAGCAGAGAAAGAAGAGAGAAATGAAAACAGAACAAAAATAAAAACAAAATTTCAGATTTAAGTTATATGAATGACACTAAGTGTAAATGGTTACAATATGCCAATTAAAATACAGAGATTGACAGAGTGAGTTAAAAAAAAAAAACCATGATCCATGTCTATAAGATATTCATTTAAAACATAACATAGGGCTCGGTGCCTGTGGCTCAACGGGCTAAGGCGTCAGCCACATACACCTGAGTTGGCAGGTTCGAATCCAGCCTGGGCCAGCCAAACAACAATGACAGCTGCAAGCAAAAAATGGCCGGGCATTGTGGCAGGCGCCTGTAGTCCCAGCTACTTGGGAGGCAGAGGCAAGAGACTCGCTTGAGCCCAGGAATTGGAGGTTGCTGTGAGCTGTGATGCCACGGCACTCTATCCAGGGTGACGGCTTGAGGCTGTGTCTCAAAAATAAATAAATAAATAAATAAA
>CAUYRH010122455.1:0-15645 GCA_963574655.1 Perodicticus potto | reverse complement strand
CACGCTGTCTCCCTGTGTCCCCAAGGGGAAGTTCCTGGGTAGATCCCACCTGCCAGAGATGCCCGAAGTCCTCTCTCCCCAGTCTCACCGTGCCCAGCCGCAAGGAAGCTGTTACTCGGCTGCCATCTTGCTCCGCCCTCCAGTATATTATATTTTAAACCCTATCAATTGCATTAAAATAATTCATCCAGATTTTTTACACCAGCACATATATATGCATATATTTCTATAAATTGGGTATGATTAGAATTGTTTTATTTTTACTAAGAGCAGTAATAGACAATAAAACTATATTTTTCCCTTTTTGGTGTAATCTATTGGCTATATCTTCCAACAATATTCATAAAACAATATGCCATTGCAAGGATTTTAACTTAGAAAATTAGTCCAAATTAATTGCAACTTGACATCCTCTTGTTAGAATAAATTCAAGAATGAGTAAGTATAAATGAATGAGTGATGAGGAGATTATTTTAGTTTGTGTGGGAAAGATGGATAATGATCAATTTCCCAGCCCTGTATATTTCCTTGTCTTACATGAGTATTTGCTGTGGATGGGTCTGTGTATTCATATGGAATCATCTAACTTTCTCTTTTCATCAACATGGGTATTTTCCTTCCCTTCATATGCATGTATGTGTTTCTCTTGGTATATTTTACTCTATGTAGATGGAGATCTACTTAGACTCATCTATATATAAATAGATCCAGATATATATTGTGGAGGGGGAGAATACACATACATAGACACTCCTATGAAGGTTTTCATAGCTGATTTTGAGAGTCATTTGGTGCCCTGAGGGTATACAGTCTTAAAGTTAAATGATATTTTATGACTAACCCCGAAGATTAAAACTACTTGGAATTTAGATGACATTATTAACCTATTTTCCAAGTTTGTCTTGTCTCACATCCGAACTTCTTGTTACCACATGTAGTAATGCACTTTGTATAATGTATGTTGACAATACACATAATTTAATAAGCTCTTATTATTGTTTAAGCCAATTTAAACACAACAAAAGGGAATTAAATTGCATTAGAAATTGGCAGTTGAATGTGGTGACCCAAAAGACCAAGGCGAATAAAAGCAAGGAGTCCTCTCATCCTTCTGATTGAGAGTCTGGGTACATTTTCATTTCTAGTTATGCTGACAATTGATTAAAAATCCATTATATTTTATTTTATTTTATTTTTTATATAGTCATAAATATATAAATCATGTATACATTAATGCATTTGGGGGGTATAATGTGCTGATTTTATATACAATTTGGAATACTTACATCAAACTGGTTAACATAGCCTTCACCTCACTAACTTCATTATTGTGTTAAGACATTTATACTCTGCACTTAATAGATTTGACATGTACTCTTGCAATATGCACCATAGGTTTGTTCCCACCGTTTACCCTCCCTCCATCCAACCTTACCCCTCCCCTCCCATCCCCCTTCTGGTCCCTTCTTTATTCTGGGCTATAGTTGTGTTTTATCTTTCATATGAAAGTGTGAGTGATTATAAATTGGTTTCATAATAGTACTGAGTACATTGGATACTTTTTCTTCCATTCTTGAGATACTAAGAAGAATATGTTCCAGTTCCATCCATGTAAACATAAAAGAGGTAAAGTCAAGATGAACATCCACTATATTTTAAATAGGACAAAGATATAAAAGTGAATTATTATTAAAAAATGATTCAAAATTTGATAAATATTTTTCCTTGTTAAACATTTGTGTACCTCTTGCAGAAAGCGTAAGTTTTATGGTCTCGACTGGCAATATATATCAGTTCTTTTTTCTGATAGAGCCCTGGTAATGAATTTGTTTTTTGGGTGATGATGATATGCTTGTGTTCCTTATGTGAATGTGAGTGTGGGTATCTATACATGTAGGGTTTCACATAGAAAATATGTAGGGATTGCAAGGGCCTGCAACTTGGTAAGAGATTTTTAACAAGTCCAAGCTGTTCTGGTCAGGGGGCATACTTTGCTGTTATCTTAGATGACATTATTGAATGTAGGGATGTACAGTAAGATATAAGAAATGATGAAAATTTCCCTGGAAAAAGTAATCTCACATGAATACTTTTATTTGCTAGCTGAATAAATTTGCTAAATATTTAACAATAATATATCCATCAAAAAATAAAAAGCTATTTTTGCATCTACTTTAACTCTCACATGCATTTACATGGTGTCTATAATCTAGTTGTATGAGGTCAGACCCTCAAGTTCGTGAAGTCATGCTAGACAAAGTGCTACAAACTTCATTGCTGACTATCACTATGGTCACCTTCAAAGTGCTCCCCTTGGCCATCTGGTGTCCATAGTGATAGTCATCATTGAGGTAAGTTGCACTTTTTCTAGGATAAGTTCATGAACTTAACAGTACAACCTCATACATTGAACAATATTTTTAATTTGTTAAAAGTTCTTATTTATGCGTGCTGTGCTTTGTTAAATCCTACATTATATCCTCATTAAAAGCCTTTTGAAAACATACTTTTTTCCTAATCAGAACCTGGAAAGTTGTTTTGACTGCATTTTCCACGTGTAACCAAAGATGATTGAAAAAAAAATGAAATAACTATGGCATTCAAATGGTAATTTCCAAATAAATCAAAATACTCTGAATAAAAATTGTCACAATGCTATTATTTTGACTTTTACACTTTAAGTACGCAGTATAATCTTTGAAGATGAGAACACATAAGATTGACTAATTGATAGAATTAGTCAAAACTATTCCATTTTCCATAGAAAACTAATTTTTTTTCTTTTTTCCCATTCTACCTGCCAGTAACACATTTTTTATTTTTTGATGTAATTCAATAGCATTCATAAAAATAAGTACACATACACATGCATCATTTATTCAAATAAGTTTTTAATATTATGAATCTGTCATCCACATATTTTATAACATCCACATATAGTAATTTCAATTTTAAAAGATTTTTGGTAGTGTGATTCCAAAGGAAAATGAAAATAAAATAGTAAATGTTCTTAGTAAATATGCATTTGTATTTTTGTTTGCATTTTAAAATGCTTATTGTTGCATTATTATCATAAAGATATAAAATAAGATGTAAGGTATTTATTACCTTTTCATAAAAACCTGTTAGAGATGTGCTCACAAAGGAAGTGTCTCACTATTTATTAGACATGCATATTATTATGTTTTACAAAGTGGAAAAGATAAATTATACCACATAATTTAAAATCAGAGGGAAAGTTAAAAAATCATTTCAATTACTGCCTTTGTTAACACAAATGAATTTCCACTGTTTTTTTATGTATAGTCTTAGATTAATTATGACTTTGAACCCCATGGCCTTGTTCTCATTAGTCTATCATTACATTAGACTGTTTCTTTCTAATATTAAGAACCAGAGTAGAAAGTATATGGAATATCTATATTACACATCTCAATCAACAGACTATATACATTTAGCATTTCATTTGAAGAAGAGTTAAAATTCAATAGTGGAGAGAATGAAAGAGGGATAAAGCTTAAAACACATGCTAATTAAGGGACTTGTTAGTGGATTCCTTCATGCAGGTAAGAATACTGAAATATATTAAGAGTCAGATTTACAAATTCTACCAATGAAGATGTGTGGAATAGAAAGATAAAGCTGAAGTCCAAGCTTCTCTTTTTCATCACCTTCATGATTAAGGCTACAAAAATTCCAATTAAAAAAAGATTCCCCTTTCAACATTTTTAGAAAACATCATTATTTTTAAAAACTGATGGATTTTGTAGATGATTTATTTGATGAAAGAAATAATAGATTACTTCCTCTTGCCTATTTAACAAGATTTTCAAAGATTTTTATATGTTGATACTTAATTGCTTTAGATTGGACACATCTTTAAAAAATTTTAAATATTTTATATGTTTGTGTATCAACAATTCAACATAATTTTTTGAAAATGAAATTGTATGTATAAAATAATATAAATTATTTTAATGGACCTAATTGATTGATTTCAGGCTTAGTTAAAATAGCATAAGTTTAACATCTGAATTCATGATTATTGTTTACCACAGATAATAGTTTGATAAGCTATTGGACTGAGTTGTATCTACTTGATACAACACTGTATGTCCTTCTGAGGGTTAAGCACAATTCAAAAAACATATAAGATTAGGCTATTTCTAATAGCCATATAAGATTAGTTATTTGAACTAATTGTTATATGAACAATATTAGAAAAAGTAATTTGAGATAGTGACAAAGATTTTTTCCCTCATTTTATTGGTTCCTTTGAATGAAAGAAATATAAATCATATTTTTGTTCAAGCATAACTTTATCTTTACCACAAGCATATGAAAAATTGTCAACAAACTCCAAAATATCATTTGCCCAATCCGATATAAATAATCATACTGACTCAATCAATATGTTCTTATAAATCTGCTTTTGTCTAGAAATTATTTCATTATATTGTCTATTCTTGTAAATGAGTCTTTCAGTATTAGTACCACACTCTATGTTTATGAGTCCTTGACTTATAACATCAACATGTTCCTTACCATTTTTTTTAGAAATAAATTAATTGCTTTGCCTAATCTCATAAAAAAGTTCTGCACTTTTTTCTAAATCCTTGGATTATTGGAATATTGTAGAATTTTGGAAAGTTTCTCCTCTTGAACCTGTAACAGCGCATATTTCTGTATGTATTCCATTGGCTGACAAATTTGGTACTATGGATCTGTCTAACCGAGAAATACAGTATTATTCTGTGAGAATAATTGTAGGGAAACACAAGACTGTGTTAACTACTACCAATCTGTGACACAAACTATAAAAGCATAAATTAGAAAATAAATTTATTTTATTAGTTAAATCATTATGTTGAGAAAGAATAATAGAATAAACCGAAATAAACGTGGGGTCATCAGGATAACAGCTGAATTAAGGAGAATAAGAAGAATAATGAGGCCATGAACAGCATCTAAAATCTTGATGCTTCTAAACTAGGTAAAAACACAAAACACTGGCAAGATTGATCAAAAATAAAGAAAAGTGAAATAACATAGAAATAAATATTAATAACAGCATAAATATTTTTCTACCTCCAATAAATAGTATATTTTTGAAAAAATTGTAAGATTTTTTCAAAGTAAGTATAGTTCTGAATGAATCAATAGTTATTATATAAATAATTTTTAGACAAATTTATCAACAAAAGTCAAAGAATTTTCTAAGTGAATTGTAATAAATCTTCAAGATACAAAAATAAACTAAGGGAATAATACATACTTTATTGAAAAGTAGATAATGCTTTAGAAAAAGCAAGTTTATTTTATAAATACATATTCAAGCACTTTGGATATAAATCTAAGTTACTAAGGTAGTTGAAAATCACCACGTCTTTGAGACGAAGCTTTCACAATTTGGCACATAGTTTCATTTTTCACTAGAGATTTTCCTTTCTCTTGTCTAAGAAATGACTCTGCCTTAGAATGAATTTTTCTTTATTATACTCAGCATTTTGTATGCTTTCAATAAGAAAAATTTACATTATTTCAGTTTTAAATGTTATATTGCTGACTTGGCTATTGTTTCTACTAAAGATTAGTTTCTAAGGTGCTGCTCCAGTTCTTAATATATGAACTGCATACATATTGCCTCCTTACAGCCTCATTATTCAAGAATCCAGATTGTTTTGTATTTTAATATTTGATATTAAATCTATCCCAAAGATAGATTTATAAGAAATGTGTCTATTTCTATTGCAATTCAGGAACTAAGGAAGACAGAACTGGGTTTCACCATCTGTCAAAAATTTTCAGTCATGGAAAAAATTAGAGAAGTCAAAACATTTTACCTGACTTTCCTGAACTGTCACCAGTGAACTCACACTGAAGTGTGGACTATCAGCTTTCTACTCGCCACTTTGAGTGACTGATTTCCTGTCTTTGCGTAGAGGGCTGGAAGCCAAGTGACCAATGGTGGGCCATTTAGCATCTTTCAGTTATTAAGAAAGATATGTACACACGTGCATATCCTAGCCAAGTTTCTTAAAGCTGGCAATTATTACTCATGAACTACCTATATTCATTTGAATCTCCAGATGTATCACCCAGGCTGGGGCTCAGCAGAAAACAAATAACATTTTCATAAGGACTACTTAGAGACACGTGAGGGAAGAGCAAGGAAAATAGCAGTGGATGTTGAAGGACCAGTGAAACAGCAGTGTGCGAAGTCATTACCACTACAAGCTGAAAAAATGAAAGAAGGGGATTAATTTAAACATACAGCAATTTTTAGAAACTCAGGAGATTGTCTAAGAGGTGACAGAGGAAAACAGCCCTGTCTAGTATCAATACGAGGCAAAGAAGAAGATGGGAGAAATAAACAAATACCTTGCTTTCAATAGTCTGCAGTTGCCTCCGTGTCTCCAAACTCAAGTGGTCCAGAAGCTCACATGTCTACATTTTTACTTTTATGATGATTGTTATTCAGTGGGCATTGTGCGTGGGAAAGAAGGTAAATAATCAATCTTGAGAAGAAGATGTAATTGGCCTGCTTAATTTACACAATGAACTCATCGTAATCAGACTATACAGAAGCCAATTCACTGCTGCATAATTTTCACTGAATCTGGATATTTTCTTGTTTTAGTAAGATTTCATAAGAATAATCTTACAGAGAAGAACTGGAAAAATAAATGCTTGCAACTCATGTGTCATATCATTAAAAAGACATACATTTCCTTCCACTTCTCTCTGTCCTATGATCATATAGATGAGGATCATATTGTTGTTGATGGCAGAGCAATAAGGTAGGAAAAAACAGATCCCTTACTGGCCTTGAAGGATCAACTGCCCACCCTGTACTGATCACATATTTGTGAATTGCTGCATAAGAAAAAAGAATAGCATTATATACATTATATAAAGCACATTATATAAGCATGTACATTATATAAAGCACATGTAATCCTCATTACACCAAGCACATTGTCTTACTATGGTGATTTCTTCTTTATACCCTGACTACCTTTTGTACTTCTTTCCATCCACAAAAGATAAATACAGCAAAAGAGTTTTGTTGGTGATTGGATAAATATGGGAGGCTATGTTAAAAGTAATATATTTTACCACATCAGGGTTTATGCACTGCCTGCCTCCCCGCAACCAACACACACACATACACTTTGGAAAGCATTTGCACGTTCTTGTCATGCAGTTCTTAGCTCAATTTAATATCCTTGTAAAAGTTTAAGCTGAATAACGTATCTTATATTGTATGACCACTCAATCATCTACTACATATTTTATCTTATAAGCCTTAGATATTTTATTACTCATTCACTTGTTTTTCTTTTTTTGTCTGAAGTTTAGAATATGAGATTGATGAGTGCCAAAAACTTTTTCAATATTATAATAGCTCTAATATTTTTAATATTGTTTGGCATATAGTAGAAAACAAGCAATTGTGAACCGAACTAATTTAAGGAATAAGTGCTCATAGATTAATATACAAGTGCCCTATATTTAAAACATAAGAGTACACACTCACTCCAACCATGCCTCCTCCAGGCCAAACAATATTGGAATGGTTTGTATTCTGTACTTCATACATTTGACTTGTACCCTTGAAATATGCTCTATAGGTGTGGTCCCGCTGTTGACTATCTCTCTATCAAACCACCCCCTTCCCCTCTCATCTTCCTCCCCTTCTCTCCTTCATCCTGGGCTATAGTTGTGATTCATCTTTCCTATGAAAGTGTGAGTGATTATAAATTGGTTTCATAATAGTACTGAGTACATTGGATATTTTCCTCCATTCCTGAGATACTTTACTAAGAAGAATATTTTTCCAGCTCCATCAATGTAAACATAAAAGAGGTAAGGCCTCCATCTTTCTTTAATGCTGCATAGTATTCCATGGTATACATGTACCACAATTTATTAATCCATTCATGGGTCAATGAGCATTTGGGTTTCTTCCATGACTTCGCAATTATGAATTGAGATGCAAAGAACAATCTGGTACAAATATCTTTGTTGCAGAGTGATTTTTGGTCTTTTGGATATACATCTAGTAGAGGAATTGCAGGATCAAATGGCAGGTCTACATTTAGATGCCTGAGTGTTCTCCAAATTTCCTTCCAAAGGAACGTATTAGCTTGCATTCCCACCAGCAGTGCAGAAGTGTTGCCATTTCTCCACACCCATGCCAACATCCGTAGTTTTGGGATTTTGTGATGTGGGCTACTCTTACTGGAGTTAGATGGTATGTCAGAGTGGTTTTGGTTTGCATTTCTCTGATGATTAAAAATGGTGAGTATCTTTTCATGTGTCTGTACACCATGAGCCTATCTTCTTAGAGAAGATTCTTTTCATGTCTCTTGCCCACAATGAAATGGGATCACTTGTTCTTTTCTTATTAATAATTTGAGTTCTCTATGGATTCTGGTTGTTAGACCTTTGTCAGAAACATGACCTACAAATATCCTCTCCCATTCTGAGGGCTATCTACTTGCTTTACTTATTGTATTCTTGGCAGTGCAGAAGTTTTTTAGTTTGATCAGATCCCAGTAATGTATTTTTGGTATTACTTCAATTGCCTCGAGGGTCCTCCTCATAAAGTATTCTTCCAGGCCAATTTCTTCAAGTTTTTCCCTTTCACTCTCTCCAGGAATGTTTACAGTTTCATGTCTTAAGTTTAAGTCTTTTATTCAGTGAGAGTCAATTTTTGTTAGAGGAGAAAGGTGTGGGTCCAGTTTCAGTCTTCTAGAAGTCTTCAGCCAATTCACCCAGCACCATTTGTTAAATGGGGAATCTTTGCCCCAATTTATGTTTTTGATGGGCTTATCAAAGATCAAATGACGATAAGTGCCTGGGTTCATTTCTTGATTCTCTATTCTGTTCCATACATCTACCCCTCTTTTTTTTTATGCCAGTGCAGTGCTGTTTTAATCACTATAGATTTATAGAAAAGTCTGAAGTTTGGTAGCATGATACCTCCTGATTTGTTTTTATTTCTGAGTAATGTTTTAGCTATTCGAGGTCTTTTCTGTTTCCATATAAAATGAAGTACTAATTTTTCCAGATCTTTAAAGTCTGAAAGATGTGTTTTAATAGGGATTGCATTAAATCTGTAGATTGCTTTGGGTAGTAGGGACATTTTAACAATGTTTATTCTTCTCTTTCATAAGCACGGTATATTTTTCCATTTGTTAACATCTCCAGTTACTTCTTTTTTCAGAGTTTCATAGTTCTCTTTATAGATATATTTCATGTCCTTTGTTAAGTACACACTCAGATATTTAATCTTCTTTGGCACTATTGTAAAGAGAATGTAGTTCTTGATTATTTTTGCAGCTTAACTATTGTTGGTGTATATAAAGGCAACAAATATGTGAGTATTGATTTTGTATCCTGAGATGCTGCTGCTTCCTTGATCACTTCTAAGAGTTTTGTAGTTGAGTCCATGGGGTTTTCCAGATATATAATCGTGTCATCTCAGAAGAGTAACAGTTTGATCTCCTCTGATCCTATTTGGATACACTTGATTGCCTTCTCTTGCCTGATTGTGATGACTAAGCCTGCCATTACAATGTTAAAAAGCAGTGGAGACAATGGACAACCTTGCCTGGTTGCTAATCTGAGTGGAAATGATTTCAATTTTACTTCATTCAGTACAATAGTGGCTGTAGATGGCCTCTATCCATTTAAGAAATGTCCTTTCCATACATATTTTCTTAAGCGTTCTGATCATGAAAGGATGCTGGATGTTATTAAAAGCTTTTTCTACATCAATTGAGAGATTCATATGGTCTTTATTTTTTATTTTATTTATGTGATGCATTATATTTATAGATTTACGTATATTGAACCAGCCTTGGGACCCTAGGATAAAACCCACTTAGTCATGATGTATAATTAGTTTGATGTGTTGTTGAATTCTGTTTGCTATGAATATTGAATATTTAATTGAATATTTTTCTCTATATTCATTAGAGATATTGGTCTATAATTTTCTTTTCTTGTTGAGTCATTTCCTGGTTTGGGGATCAGGGTCATATTTGCTTGTTAGAATTTTTGGGAAGTAGTCCTTCTTCTTCGATGTTTTGGAAAAGGTTAAGTAATATAGGTACTAGTTCCGCTTGAAAGGTTTGCTAGAATTCTGATATGAAGCCATCTGGTCCCAGACTCTTCTTTTTTGGGAGATTTCACATAATTGATTCTATTTCAGTACTTGATATAGGTCTATTTGGCATTTCCACTTCTTTCTTTTTAAGTCTAGGGAGCTGGTGTTCTTCCAAGTATAGGTCATTATCTTTCATATTGTCATATTGCTGCGAATAGAGTTTTTTGTAATATTCACTAAGGATTTTTTGAATTTCTGAGGAGTTGGTTGTTATTTGGCCTTTATCATTTCCAATTGATGAGATTGGGGATTTTACTCATTTATTCTGGTTAGGTTAGCCAAAGTTTTATCTATTTTATTGACCTTGTCTTTCTTTTTTTTTCTTTCAGTTTTTGGCTGGGTCTGGGTTTGAACCCACCACCTCTGGCATATGGGGCCAGCGCCCTACTCCTTTGAGCGACAGGTGCTGCCCTATTTCATTGACCTCTTAAAAAAACAAATTTTTGATTGGTCCATCTGTTGTAGAATTCTTCTGTTTTCAATTTGATTTATTTCTGCCCTAATTTTAGTTATTTTTTTTTTCTTCTTTTGGGTTTGGGGTTGGAATTTTTCTTCCTTTTCCAGTTGTTTGAGATGTCCCATTAAGTTGGTTACTTCCTCTCTTTCCGTTCTTTTGAGAAAGGCTTGCAATGCTATAAATTTCCCTTTTACGACTGCCTTTGCAGTATCCCAGAGGTTCTGGTAATCTATGTCTTCATTATAATTTTGTTCCCAAAATTTAGTAATTTCCTTCTTGATCTCATCTATGACCCAGCTGTCATTCAGCATGAGGTTATTTAGTTTCCATGTTTTTGTATGAGTATGCAGATTCCTGTTGTTACTGAGTTCAACTTTTATTCCATGATGGTCTAAGAAAATAAAAGGAATAATTTCTATTCTTTTGTAATTTGCTGAGGTTAGACGTGTGACCTAAGATGTGATCAATTTTGGAAGATGTTCCATGGGCTGAGAAGAATGAGTATTCAGTTCTGTTAGAATGAAATGTTCTGTACATGTCTGTTAAATCTAATTGTTGAATAGTTAAGCTTAAGTCTAGAATTTCTTTCCTTAATTTCTTATTGGAGGGTCTATCCAAGCCTGCCAACAGGTTGTTAAAATCTCTGACTATATGGTGCTGGAGGTTATCAAATTGCTAATGTCTGCTAGGGTCTCTCTTATAAATTGAGGAGCATTCTGGTTGGGTGCATAAATGTTAATAATTGAAATCTCATCCTGTTGAATGTTTTCCTTGACAAAAATGAAGTGACCGCTTTTATCTTCCTTTTCTTTTGTTGGTTTAAAGCCTTTTGTGTCTGCAAATAAAATTGCAATGTCTACTTTTTTCTGATTTCCATTTGCCTGTATTGCAGATGTCCATCCTTTCCACCCTGAGTCTATATTTATCATTTAAGGTAAGATGAGATTCTTGAATTCAACAGATATCTGTCCTTAGTGTTGGTATCCAGATAGCCAAGTTGTGCCACTTTAGAGGGCAATTTAAGCCATTTACATTAATTGAGAGTATTGATAAATCTGGTAGTATTTGGGGTGTCAAGTTTTCAAAAGTCCAGTGGACATTTTTAAACCTTTCATTACTTTGCAAATTGGGATTTGATCAAAAGTTTCTGCACCGGCCCCATATACCAAGGGTGGAGGGTTTGAACCTGGCCTCAGCTGAACTGCAAAAAACTTTCTGGGCATTGTGGTGGGTGCCTGTAGTCCCAGCTGCTTGGGAGGTTGAGGCAAGAGAATTGCCTGGGCCAGAGAGTTGGAGGTTGTTGTGAGCTGTGTGATGCTATGGCACTCTACTGAAGGCCATAAAATGAGACTCTGTCTCAATAAAAAAAAAAAAAAAAAAAGTTTCTGAGTGAGTTTACTTTGGTGGTAGAGCATTGTGCTGCTCTTTGTGGAGGATGGGTCTGAGACTATCCTGCAGAGCTGGTTTAGTTATGCAAATTTCTTCAACATGTGAATGTAATTAACGTATTTAATTTCTCCATCATAAATGAAACTCAGTTTAGCTGGATACAGGATTCTGGGTTGAATGTTGTTTTGTTATAGAAGGTTAAAATGTGATGACCATCCACTTTGGGTGTGAAAAGTTTCAGTGGGGAGATCTTCAGTCATTTGAATATTCTTCCCCTTATAGGTTATGGTTTTCTTACATCTGGCTGCTTGCAGAATTTTTTCCTTCATATCAGCTTTGGTGGAATTAATTATAATGTGTCTGGGAAATGCTTTATTTGGATTGAGTCATTCTGGGGTTCTGAAACTGCCTGCTATCTGAATTTCAGTATTACTTGCTATGTTGGGGAAGTTTTCCTCAATTATCTCTTGGAGTAAAGCTTCTTTACCTCTTGGAACATCTTCTTCTCTTTCAGGAATTCCTATAAGGCAAATATTTGCTTTTTGGAGTAGTTCCACCACTCTCTAAGAGAATGATCTGCTTTTGCTCTCCACTTCTCTTACTCTTTCAGTATTTGGGAGCATTCAAAAGCTTTGTCTTCAATGTCAGATATTCTTTCTTTTCCCTACTCCATTCTGTTACCGTGGGATTCTACTGTATTTCTCATATTTTGGAAGGTTGAAAATTCTTTCCTCAATGTGTCAAAATCTTTGGTGATTTTGTCTTTGAATTCATTGAATTATTGAGGCAATTTTTGAACTATTCCTAGAATGTCTGATTTCAATTTTACTTCCATTCTGTTAGTCTTATATACTATCCAAATTTTGAACTCAATTTCTGACATCTCAGTCATTTTTTTATGAATAGGATCATCTAGTGTGTCTGCTCTGTCATTCCTTGGGGGAGTTGGTCTACTCTGGTTACTCATGTTGCCAGAGTTTTTCCATCGATTCCACACCATGATTATTTTCTCACCATTTAGCTAGATGGGCAAGTAAGTTGAAATTGGACTTCAGGCTCCTGGAATTGTGGTAAAAAAGACCTTTGCCAAGGAACTGGGACTGGTGACTATAGCTTTTTTCCCTACATCTTTGCAAAGGATGTGTACAGATTTACAGTCTGAGACTCTGGGGACCTGCTTGGTGTGGTGGCTTTAGGTGGCTCTGTCTTCTATTCATCTGATCTTTGTTTGATCTTAGTGGATCAGTGACTCTAGGTTGAAGTCTCAGCTGTGCAGAAATACAAGCAACAAAGACACCCTGCCCCCACCATGGGCAATAACTAGAAGATGAAAATTAACCCTTTTCACAACCACACAACCAGGGTACCACCCTGGAGGGTTCTTGGGTGATTGGCCCAGGTCAGGATTTCCAAACTAATTGACCCAGTCAGTACTAACTCTCAAGTGAGAGAGTTCTAAAGGTCTCTGTCAACTAGACACCAGAGATCTACTAGCTGCTTAAGTGTGGCTCACTCCAGTGCTCTGTGGAGTCAAAAAGGCCCACTCAGTAGCAGAATTGGACCAGGAAGGCTAGTGTCTCTTTCCCTTCCTTGCTCCTGTTTCACATCCAGTCACTGGTAACCCCACAGGTCTTTGGTCCTGTTCCCTCCAATAAGCAGATGTGCCAGGGCTTTGTGTCTACCAGACTGAAAGGAAAGTCAATGCCCCCTCTGCCTGGCGACTACCCTCTTCCTTCAGCTGGCTGAGGGAGCTGACGACTGCCTGCCTCAGGTACTCAATGGTAATGTAAACTGGGGTGTGCTCCACTTGAGCTCAGCCCAAACCTGGGATAATAAGTCAGCAAATAATTTTCTCCCTCAGCCACCATGCCTTTGCCCCAGCTGCTGTGAAGCCCTGGAATCCCTATCAGGTGAGGTGTGGCTTCCTCTGGCAGTCCTCAGAGATGGGGAGGTGTCTCTTCAAAATTAGACCCTTGTGGTATCTCTCTACTGTTGCTGAATCATCATGAGAGGTGGCCTTGCACTGCTCCCAGGAAGCTCCCGTGGCCAGAGAGGCAATTGGAGTGGCAGCTCCAGCAGGGCGGGGCATGGGGCATGGAGGCACTGGTAGGGCGGCCATGACACAAGCTCCAGCAGGCAGAACATGGGTGCTTGGCTCACAAGCCTCCTCCCACAGCTTGTTTGCACTTTCACAAAGCCAAGCCAAATAGCTTCCCCCACTTTGTCTGTCTGCACTACTGCTGGGCTCACTGTTACAGTACAGCTTTTCTACCCTGGCCCTTTCAGTGCCCTGTCATCTCAATAACTTGCAGCCTGTAGAAAACCTACAGTGAGCAAAAAAAAAAAAAGCAAAAACAAAAACAAAAAACTCTCTTGGGGAAGGGGACAGACTCTTTCTTTGGGATGAGTTTTGTACCTGAAATCTGCTTTCTTGGTGTTGCAGCTTGCCTCAGCAGAGGTGACGTGCAGTTTTCACTCTTGTCTTTCAGCTCAGCTCCCAGTCTTCAACTCTATTGGATACCTTCTGGTCATTATCCATACCTTTGAATGGGAGCTTCTGTCAAAACCTGGCTCCAGTCAGCCATCTTTCCCCTCCTACCCCCAAAATTTTGTTTTTAACATTCCTATTTAAGGTGTCTTTAAGCCATTGAAATACATTAGTAGTTTAGTCTTGAGTGTAGGATAAATTTCTTCAATGTAAATTCTAAACCCAAAGTTAGGATTATAAAACCAGATTTATTAATATGGTGATGAAATTTAAATTCATGAGGATGTATGAGATCATTAAATAGTGAGTAAACCTTTCTCTATCATTCAAAACTTTCAATATTAGAAAAATGAAGAGGATTATTGCATACTGGAATAATGCAGTTGCTAGGAATAAGTTTTGGGCAAATGTTATCTGCTGACTATTATCAGTAATAGAAGTCAGACCAATTTTTCCCACTGTATCTTGGTATCAGAGTTGCCAAGGAAAAGATAAAACAGTCAAGAACTCCATGGAATAATACTTTAATTACTTATCGAAGTGACAGATCAACATCAGCTTCAGTAATGGCCATCAGTGCTCCATGCCAGGAGGCCCCTCCTGGCAATCCACATAAGGCATTTGGGTTGCATAAACTCTTGTGCTAAAGCTCTTTCCGTACCTTCAAAAGTAACATATAGCACTTGTTGACCAGGTGACATGAAATACATACATTTAAGAAGAACAAGAGTACACATTGTAAGTGAAACAGGGATAGATAATTGCTATGCAAGATGATAAACCCTGCATAGGCTATAAAGACTTTTTATCTCTCTGTGTAAGGATGTGTTCTAGGATCAAGGCCTATTCTCATGTGGACAATGGGAGAGAGGATGGTCAAAAAACTGTGTGCGTAATACTGCCTTTTCCAGCTATAAAGTGTAGGCTAAGACCTATGAATGGATGGTTAATCTGAGTTGAAAATAACAATTAAAATGTATATATATATACATATCTCCTTGTCCTTGCCTTGGCACACCCCAGGCTCCCTACCCGCATTTTGGTACCAGTTTCTCAAGAAATACAGTCTTTGGATTCTGTATCATCTGAACAAGCTCTTCTGCTGGTATGCACTTCACTGGGGCAGCAGGGGAA
>CAUYRH010122452.1:0-58962 GCA_963574655.1 Perodicticus potto | reverse complement strand
AACCGGCAGGGAAGAGATCAGCTATTTTTAAAATTTTCTTCTTTTCTTTTTGGGGAAGTAAGCTGTAAGCTGCTTTTCTCTGCAGAAAGTCTCTATTGAGGGAGGGGGCGAAGGGAAGGGTCTCGGATGGGGTCTCTCAATACCAACATTTATTTAAATACCATTTAAAATGGAAAATACAGTTTTTTTATTTTGTATTTGCAGAGATTTAGAAGACAAATGGTAAATTATCTTCTAGGCAAGGGTTGTGTCTTTGTATCATTGAAGTTTGGATTGAGGCATCAGTTGTCCATTTCTAATAAAAGTTTGTTATCCTAAAGTGTAACTATTTTGTGCCCAGTAATTGGCCTTGAGATCACTGTGTGGTGTAGTCTTATGTAGTACTGTGTTGGGAAAGTGTAGAATTTAATGAAATACCTGGCTCATAGCACATAACGTGTATTCAGGAGGTCTCTTGGACAATACAGAATTCAAGCTTTGTTAACGAAGTTTGGTTCAAAGTTAATATGGTTTTGTAAATACCACCCCTCTGTTCAATCTTTGCTTTTTCAGTTACTGTGGGTTGAAGATTATTAGGTCCAGTGTCATGAAAACCCATTATATATGCCTCCTTAGACTAAGGCAAAGGTCACACAGGCATGATAGGTTCCTTTAAGGGTCACCCTCCTGGGTGGACGCAAACATGCCAAAGGACACAGTGTCATTTTGACACGAAGCACCTTTGCACATTTAGTCCCTCAAATGATTCACTGTCAGCTGTCTGGGGTGGCAGCTGGGAGTCCTACTACGATTTCAGATGGAATAGCCTCAACAACTGTGCAAAGGGGAAAAAAGGTCTTATACTCTAACATCTGGTTGACCCTAGTAACCACTTCTATAGTACTATAAAGTAATATAATGAGCTCACTTGATAGGCTTATGATGGTCTTGTCAAGGCTCAAGCCTCAAAAATGTTAACAGACGTGAAGCTCAAGTGGATGCCTCTGTCTAACAAAGGAGAGTGGAGTGTGGGGCAGGAAAATCTCTCTCTAAGGTTAGATCTGAAGTTGAGTGTCCACTGAAGGGAAGGGAATCCTGAGAAGTTGGGAGTTATGAGACACAATGAAGAGGTGACTTAGTCTGGGGGTAAACTTGGGACACCTAACATGTGTTCTGTGAGGCTCAGACTCGTGAGTCTGCAAGCAGCTTCTGAAAGGTCAGCTTGAACTGGGTGGCAGAATTTTGTTTTTTGTTTTTTTTGGGGGGGTAGAGAGAGAATCTCACTTTATCGCCCTCAGTAGAGTGCCAGAGTGACGTGGCGTCACACAGCTCACAGCAACCTCCAACTCCTGGGCTTAGGCGATTCTATTGCCTCAGCCTCCCGAGTAGCTGGGACTACAGGCATCCACCACAACGCCTGGCTATTTTTTTGTTTTACAGTTCGGCAAGGGCCGGGTTTGAACCCACCACCTTCAGTATATGGGGCTGGCACCCTACTCGATGAGCCATGGGCGCCGCCACTGGGCGGCAGAATTTTAAACGATCTCAACAGCCCATTTTATGGCCTAGGCCCACAAGGTGAAAGAGAGTGTCACTTCGTGAGTGTGGGAGCACTTCTCCTTGTGCAGTTTGGGTCCTGGATGCTGGTGGTGAGGAGGCCTCAGCCACCCCCAGAAAAGAACGTGGTGGGCAGTGGCACAACTCTGGAGGGGACGGCAGAAGTCACCCGGCGCCAAAGGAACAGCAAAATCAGCCAGTAAGCTTAGGGGGAGAATTGGCCACAGCCCTTTCCATTCCCAGTTCCTTTTTCTCTCCCTACCTCTTCCCAGAATTCAGGCATGAGTAATACTTGTTCTATGAAATGAATGACTATTGAGTTGGAGGATTCCAGAAAATAACATCTAGATATTGGCGCAAAGGGTGTCACTGATGAGGGAGCAGCTTCTGTGGGTACGTATGTGGCTGACAGTGAGGGCTGGTAAGCTCCACCTTGTATGCAGCCTTGTAAGTGTGTGGCACACCTTTTAGCATATGTCGGACCTCCTGGTATTCAACAAATGAGTGTCTTCTGGGGGCAGGTAGAGAAAACTGATGTTTTCTAATTGCTCAACACGAATACTGGGTGTAGGTGAGCAAGTCCCAAAGCTCAACTGCTCTTCTCAATTATGATATTTTAAATCCAGGTCTCCATTCTCTTTTTAATCACCAGAAAGATAGACTAGAAATCTATCTGAAAGCTCTTACAAATTATCCACATACAACACAATCACCGTATTCCCATTCCAGACACCTGGACAGTAAGTACTTCTACATAGATACGTGAAGTTAACCTTCAGAATATGGGACTAATGGGATTATTACAACCTCTTGAAAGTACAAGGGTTTGCAAATGATGAGTCCTTATTGTCAAGTTAGAGATTATTAATGAGGTTTAACATTAGTTTCTTTTTCCATAGTTATTGTGGTATAGTGGGAAAAGGGAATGTGTGATAAAAACAATCCATCATTGGGACCTTAAAGTCTGTTGATATTTATAGCCAGATTTGTTTGATTAGATGAAACTGGGGAGGGCAGATAAAACAGCTGTGCCTCTGAATAAATTTTATCAAATACCAGCATGTAGTTTTTATTTGACCCTTTTTATGCGATAATCTGGAACACCATGGCATGAGGCATTCAGGAAAATGCTCAAAACTGAGCACAGATGTAAACACCCCTGTGTCTTATAAATCTCCCAGAGCAACGCCCCTCAGAGAGTGTTTCTCTACCCACCCTCTGATTTTTCAGCCTCTGGGTTCCCCTCAGCAGCTGACTGCCCCATGTCAGTGACCTGAGTATCAGCACTGTGCATGGCCTGGCGTGGCACATCGGCCATCTACAGGCCATACTTAACCCGTCTACCCCACATCCTCTTGGGCTTTTTGACATCCTTGGCAACCTCTGCTAGGAGTTGACCCAAGACCTGGGTAAGATGAGCAAAGAAAGTAGGAAGGCAAGTGGAATCCACCCCTGAAGGCAGAGCGTCTATCAGAGACCTCCAGCTGTTAGTCATCAGAGTATCCATCTCCAGCCGCTGGAGACAGTGCTGGCCGAGTGTACTGTGAGCAGCCAGGTGGGAATCAGTGGGCAGAGGCCTATAAATTTCCATCAAGCATTCCAAGGCTTTGATCCACAGTGAGGAGTGGATGGTGATGGCAGTTTATTACCATATGCCATCAGTGATGTAAATAACCAAAGAGGAGGGGGGGGTGGAAAGAGTCAATTTGCTACATTTAGAGTTTTATAATTTTTTTGTTGGTTGGCTCAAAAATCATCATGGATCAAAGGGAAAAAATTAAGGAGTGTTGACTAAATTATGTGAAATGTCAAGTAATAAAATTTGTAAAAGAGCAGATTCATTGGAAAGGGTTAGCAGCAGCTCTTATGAGCCTCCAGTACCAAAAACAAGAAAACAGAATGACTGTGGTTCTCAGTCAATTATTTGTTCCATTATATTGTTCTGTATGGATGGCTACTGTTACATTGTGGTTATAAATTCATCAGAGAAAGAGCACATACCAAGATGAAATGGAATGAGCTGTCCACAGACAGCAAAATAATTCAACAGTTATTTTAATCTTTGAAACATTCGAAGGCATTTAAAACTGTTTTGCAAACATATGACACTACGACCATCCTTAGGCAGAGTAATCAAATAAGGTGCCCTAATAGAAAACAACACGTGAACTCTGTGAAGATCATCAGAATGCATGGCACACCTGCTTTATCAGGTAAATGGCGTAGAGAACAGACATAAGGCTTTTTTTTTTTTTAATTTTCACGTCCAAGAGAGGAAACAGAATGCTTCATGACTTCACTCTAAAACGATAAGTTTGCTTAAAAACAAAGAATATAGAACCATGTCTGACTGAGTGCCATGGGCATAGCATAGCTACTCAGAACATTGTTGGTTATTGGGGGTTTTCTGTTTCTCTTTTTTTAATTTTTATTTTATTTATTTATTTATTTTGAGACAGAGTCTCACTCTGTCACCCTAAGCAGAGTGCTGTGGCATCATATAGCTCACAGCAACCTCAAATTCTTAGGCTCAAGTGATTCCTTGCCCCAGCCTCCCTTGTATGTAGCTGGGACCACAGACACCCACCACAACATCTGGCTATTTTTTAAGAAACAAAGTCTTAACGCTTGCTCAGGTTGGTGTCCAACTTCTGAGCTCAGGCAGTCCACCTGCCTTGGCCTCCCAGAGGGCTAGGATTATAGGCATGAGTCACCACTCCCAGCTGTTTTTTCTTTTTTTTAGAGATGGGATCCAGGCTGGTCTTGAACTCCTGGCCTAAAGGGATCTTCCTACCTCAGCCTCCTAAGTGGCTGGGATTTACAGGAGTGAGTCACCATGTCCAGCACTCCTCAGAACATTCTGAATTGCTTTTTCTCCATAGGGTAGTGTCATTTGTTGATAGCACATTTTTAGGAATTAAAGTGATATTCTGTCCATATGGAAGTGAAGAATAAACCAGCATAGTTCACTAAATAAATAAGCACAATCTCCAAAGACTCTCTATAGGCAACAAAACCCATCTTCATCTTTAAATTCACAACTCTACTTCATCTGTATGTAAATCTGTGTTGTGATTGAGGTTAAATAGCAAGAGCATAGAATTCAAACCACCTTTGGAATCACTTAGCGGTGGGGAAGAATGGCTCCCATTTACGTCCCTTCTGCAGAGTCACCCAAGGAGATCTTAAAACCATAAAGCCCAAGGTGGCAGGTGCTTCATGCCTGTAATCTCAGCACTCGGGGATGCTGAGGGGGGTGGATTGCCTGTGTCTAGGAGTTGGAGACTAGCTTGAGCAAGAGGGAGACCCCTTATTTATTAAACATAAAAAAAATAGCTGGGCATTGTGGTGGATACCTGTAGTTTTACCTACACAGGAGGCTGAGGCAAGAGGATTGCTCAAGCCAAGAGTTTGAGATTGCTGTGAGCTATGAAGCCACAGCACTCTACCGAGGGTGACAGATTGACTCTGGCTAAACAAAACAAAACCAACCCCACAAATACCTAACCCCAACATCCAGAGATTCTGATCTGTTAGGGATGACGTGCAGCCCAGAAATCTATTTATATTATTCAGTTAAGCTGGCTGCTTTGTCACCCCATTAGCTGGTACTAAACATAGATCCCAAAGTGCCTTCAGAATGGACTATCAGGTGGATCTTCTTTAGGTTAATTGAGTAATTGTATATCTTTTTTCAGTGTGTGGTAACCAGATATTTAATTTCCTTTTTAGACTAAACAAATATACTACATATTTAGACGTATCTCCTGGGTATTCAAATACAAATGCTCCTTGACTTCCAATTGGGTTACATCCTGATAAGCTAAAAATGTTATTAAGTTGAAAATGGGTTTAAAACACTCATCCTACTGAACCTCATAGCTTGGTCTAGCCTGCCTTAACCATGCTCAGAACACTCACATTTGCTTCACAGTTGGGTAAAATTTATACCAAAGTATGAAATATCTCATGTAATTTATTGAATACGGCACTGAAAGTGAGACGCTGTGTGTATAGTAATAGGCTTGCTGTTGAGCATGAGTCACTTTTGCACCACCTTCAAGTTGAAGAATCATAAGTCGTAGGCCGGGCTTGGCGGCTCAATCCCAGCACTTTGGGAGACCAAGGTCGGAGGATTGCCTGAGCTCACGAGTTCAAGACCAGCCTGAGCTAAAGCAAGACCCCATCTCTAAAAAGTGCCAGGTGTTGTGGCAGGCACCTGTAGTCTCAGCTACTTGGGAGGCTGAGGCAAGAGAATCGCTTTGAGCTCAAGATTTAGAGGTTGCTGTGAGCTATGATGCTACGGCATTCTATTGGGGGCGACAAAGTGAAACTCTTGTCTCAAAAGAAAAAGAATCATAAGTCAAATTATGATAAGTGAGGGATTGTCTACAGAATGAATACCCCACCTCTGAGAGTTTGGAAGGTGGCTGTGCTAGTAATGTTCTGAGGAGTGACCCAGAATCCTAGCTCACTCATGAACTCTCAAAACTTAGTTTCAAGAAAGGCCTATCCGTTCCCAAATGCTTCTATGAAGAGACGCTTCATACCTCACAGCAATCTCAAACTCTTGGCTTGAGCAATCCTCAAGAAAGGCCTATCAGTTTCCAAGTGCTTCTCAAACTCAAAGTACCTGTAAATCCCGTAGGTCTGGGTAGAGTTTAGGATTCTGCATTTCTAATAAGAGTCCAGACAGTCCTGGTGCTGCTGCCTCTGAGAAGCCTTAGCAAGAGTGGGGTGGTAAACCACAACCCCTGATGTGTGTTGGGTGCTGGTCTGGATGGAATTGAATAACCACATCAAGAAGCCAGTAGGTGAGACCAGACCTGGGTGGGGAAAGTGGTGGTAACTTTCAAAGAGGAAGAGAAAGCTGAAAAGCTCTTACTGCTAGGGAACCACAAGGCCTGGGGCTGAGAGAAGAGGTACAGAAGACCCACCACTCTACTCCAAGGTCCGGAGTAGGGAGCGAGTTCCAGAAATAAGTGCTGGGCACAGCTCACCTCGCTGGGCTTTCCTGGACATCGTACATACTAATACTATCATCAACCTGTGTGAGGCCAGTGCCCACACTCAGGTCTGTTTGAAATCATGGCTTCTGGTTTTACTTTCTTTTCTAATGGTGTGCCTGACAGCTGTGTGTTTAAGCTCTGATCCTAAAACAAATTTTTTTTTTTTTTTTTTTTTTTTGCAGTTTTTGGCTGAAGCTGGGTTTGAACCCACCACCTCCGGCATATGGGGCCGGCACCCTACTCCTTTGAGCCACAGGCGCCGCCCCTTAAAACAAAAATTTTTAAACATTTTTTATTCTAATTCATTATTCCCAAGAAAATACCAAAATGGAAAGACTATAGGTCTTGTGATAGTTTTAAGATGATAGTTTTATGATAATACATAGGAGAGAGGTGTCTAACTTTACTTTTCAAAATCCAAAAATGTATTAACAGTCATACCGTAGCTGGTGAAAGGGTTCCCAAAACGGTGTGGTTTGGAGAAATAGAAATTAGGCAGGGGTTTTTCTGCAGAGCCAAATGATCTAAATTCTTTTTCTGACTGTTGGAAGGCCAGTGAGGCCCTAAAATAGAAATGCAGCTCCCTAGTGCTTGGCTTCAGTCACACCACTGCAGCACTAACTCTGACATGTGTTTTCATGAGTATGTTGCTAATGGAAACAGCTTTAGGCAAGTGGCAGCACCCAAGGTTCTCAAGTGACCCCTACATGATTTCTGGAAGAATGTCGACTACCAAAAACCATGAACAAAATCCCAAATCCATATGTTTCAGTCAAGTTCCAGGAACTATTTTGTTGGCCTGAGACCAGGACTGTGAAATAAATAGCAGGCAAAATTAGTTTTTTAAGATGTAGTCAACATTATAAAGTGAAAAAATGTAGATAATAGTCGCTCAACTCTGACACCCATATACAAAACTAATTATAGTCAAGCGCTGAAGTCCCAGTTTGTATTTCAGGTTGATGTTTCAGTAGAAATGTGCCAATAGGCATATTCTTCAAAATAGGAAGCCAAATGGGAGATGGTTGGATAAACAGAATGAAGAAATTGGTCTGCAAGCAAGCAAAGGGCCCTTAAGCCCATATGCACTGTGGACAAAGCCTTTGAGTCGTGCTCTCTGTTGCCCTGGACTTCTGCATAGAACAGTTTGGAATACAGAGAATTCGAGTATAACTCGAGCAGCACCCTGGGCACGTGTATCATGTGCCTTACTGCTGACGTGTTTGGAACAATTTAGTCCTCTCTGTAGTGTTCAGAGAGAACTAAATGGTATCAGACCACTGGGCTCTCCCCAACTAGGGTAATAAATTTCATACTCAACTGGCCAGAAAGGATGTGTTTCCATAGTTCCCGGGAAACCTTCTGTGGAATTTGAATGAATGTTTAAGGACATGCCAAGGAGGGAAGTGATACAGAGTAATTTCCACAGGAACTCTGTGTTATGTCATAGGAGTCAAAGTATCAAAATCTGGAGACATAAACCCACAAGGTTTTACTCCCAACTGAAATCTGGGTAAATCTTGACCGAACAAGGTGATGAGAAGCTTCAGGATGTTGAAAAGTGGGCCCCCTCTCTCTCCGTGGAACGCGTTAACTCCCTGGAGAATGAGCTTTGAGGCTCATCCCAAAAGACGCTTACAGCACTCAGGAAAGGCAGGCACGCTCGCCTTACGGGGAGCAGCGAATGCTCAGGAGGGAGAGATGACGGACCCGAGAACCACGGGAGAATATCAGACCACACAGTGTTTATGAAACACTTGATTTACACCCTTGTGGCACTAACTTGGCATCATATCGAGGGGAAAGATTGGCTTCCTAATTTGAGATCACGTGTGGAGGAAGTAGTGAAGTAGGCCCAAGGTGTCGGGAAGAGGGAGCGATTACTTCAGATGGAAATGATCGCATTCCTTTCTTAAATCTCCCCGATCTGTCACTCCGAGACCCGCATCTGGGCCTCATTATCTATGGAGCCTGGAGCCTCCGGGTGGGAGCGGAGGCGTCCCACTGCCCTCCTTTCCCTGCATTGTTTCCCACAGCCCCGAGCCTTGTCCCAAGTCATCATGGGTGTGGCCACCAGGGAACGGCCTCTGGGCGCCTCAGAACAGGGTGGGCTCTGCGTCCTCTCTGTGCAGACCACGCAGGCCGGATGTAGGGGATGTATTTCAATAGGTGTTCACTTGAGGCGGTGGCCCTGGGATGTGGGAAAATTCGGAGCCGTGTCTGAGAGGTCCCCTCAAGTAGTGCTCCTACTCCTCCTCTTCCCGGCGTCCTCGTCGGGTTGGCCTGGGAATGGCAGGCGGGTGAGGAAGGACTGTGGTGACAGAATTGAACAGTTTCAGCCTAAAGAGGCAAGCCTCTCAGAAGGCTTAAAAGCTGAGGACGTTTGTGCCCTAAATATCACCACTGGAGGCCGACCGTGCCTGAGGCCTTGTGACCGAATTGTGTCGTCTCTCTTCATTCCTAACACCCCCTCCCCAGCAGAGAGGGAGGCTGGAGGCGCCCCTTGCCTGGCTGCCTTGTGGTTCATGGCAGCAGAGAGCCAAAAAGCACGTATCCCTCACTGTTCCTCCTAAATAGAATGCTAAGTAATTAGTAGTGTCGGGTAACATTCTCAGGCCACAGTCACCCTCTCCCTTCCTTTCTACTAAAAGTAGTTGTGGAGGCAAATAAAATATAGCAGTATGCCCCTCGTGTTTGGGGAAGTGGGTGCTTTGCCTCTCAACTCAGGCCTTGCTATGAAGCTTAGAAGTTATGAGGTCAAGGATGGTGGCTCACACCTGTAATCCCAGCACTCTGGGAGGCCAAGGTGGGTGGATTGCCTGAGCTCACAGTCTGAGCCAGAGTAAGACCTTGTCTTTAAAAATAGCCGGGCATTGGCAGCACCCGTAGCTCGGTGAGGAGGGTGCTGGCCACTTACACCACAGCTGGTGGGTTCAAGCCCACCCTGGCCTGCTAAACAACAAGGGCAACTACAACCAAAACATAGCCAGGCGTTGTGGCGGGCACCTGTAGTCCCAGCTACTCAGGAGGCTGAGGCAAGAGAATTATTTATGCCCAAGAATTGGAGGTTGCTGTGAACTGTGACATCACAATACTCTACCGAGGGTGACATAGTGAGACTCTGTCTCAGGAAAAAAAAAAAAAATAGCCGGGCATTGTGGCAGGTGCCTGTAGTCCCAGCTACTCGGGAGGCCAAGGCAAGAGAATCACTTACGTCCAAGACTTTGAGGTTGCTGTGAGCTGTGATGCAACAGCACTCTACCCAGAGCAACAAAGTGAGATTGTCTGAGAAAATTTTAAAAAGAAAGAAAAGTTTAGAAGTTGTGGATTTCAGGAAAGTCATTCACCTCTCCCCTCATCTCCAGAGGGAAGATGATGAGAGTAGCCACGTCTTAGGGATGTTGTGTGGATTAAACAAAGTAAAGCTCTCCCCGTGGTCACCATGCATAGTGAACTCTTAGTCATCACATGCTACTCCTTCAGCTATCACGAGATTGCGAGGTAGCTTGCACATGTTTGACTCAGAGAACCCTTTGAGAAGAAGAGTCATCTTTGCTTTTGAATACTTTAAGACACGTGTACCCACACAGAGAAGACTGCACGGAGCCGCCCGGGTGAGTAACTCTGAGTTCGGCCTGTTGTCCTCAGCTGTGACCGTGGGGAAGGAGGTGGCTGTGGTCACCACATTGGGCAGGGAAGATACGAGAGCTTCACAGATGGCACTTGGGGCTGCTGCTATTTTCTGTTCTTTGCATGGTTGGGAAGGGAAAGGACGGTGTGAATGGAGAAAAACAGATACTCAGCACCTTCTGTGGGCTGGCAGTCTGTGGGGTGTGGCTGTGCTCGTTACCTCGTGGCCCACACTCACCCGGCCCACGACCTCCCTTTTTCAGATGAAGTGATTTATTCAAAGTCACACAGCAAATGAGGGATTGAGTTGAAATTTGAACTCTGATCTGATTTCAGATTGCCTGAAAAACTGTAGAAATATGCAATTTCTTGCCTCCATCCCCCCAAACCCCACTTGCACTAGTGTCCCTGCTGCGGGCCATGCTTAAACGGGCATAAATTTCAAAAACAGCTCATTCTTCCTGCTGGACAGGCCATGAGTAAGATGCATCATAATTAGCCATGTCTGATCGCCCTCCTGTTGTCCTAAGCTGTAGCCCCTAATTGTATGGTGGTGGGGGTTTTGCTATGGCTAGTTTTATCATTTTGACAGTTTGCTAATAAAAGGTCACCACAGGTACAGAAGCACTCTGATTTACATATGGCAAGTAAAAGGGCATTATGGGAAGTCAGCATCCAAGGTAGGCCTGTGCATTTGTTGCTATTGACACCCATGCTGAGATTCCATAATTGACAAGAAATGCTATTATTAAGCAGGTCTGTTGAGATAATTAGCACTCAGGGTTGCATTTTTAATCGGACTTGAGTCAGATAATTTATCACAGCAGTAGCAAGCTGTCAGGGTCACACAATAAATACTCATTAAGGCTGAATAAAGATTAACTGCAGGCTGAAAGAAAATTAGGCCAAGTAGTAACATTTGATTTCAATATTTACAGTGCTAATTTGGACTGATATTGGCAAAAAGATCAGATCCCCAAATTGAGCTCATTTATGAAGGAAAAAGAGAAAGGATGCTATGTTGAGAGGCTTGAGTGGGAATCTTTTTAAAGCTTGAAATATTTTTCCTGATTGCCGAAAATATTAATTTTGAAAGGCTCATTTGGTGCAGCTGTTATAGGAGCTTCGGTATCTCTGCATTAATAAGACGATAACTCCAAACAGTGAAGTTGTGCATCTTGAAGGTGTGCCTAATTTGTTAACATTAGTCAGATACTGCACTTTTAATTTAATGCAACTCACTTGTCTTTGTTCATACATGGGCAGTTTATGGCACTTCAAGTTAATTAAAAACACCTACCATTAAACATGCTCCATCTCTAAAGGAAAAAGGAAGTCATTTCAGGCCACTATATTACCAGGCCAAGACATTTATGTACTTGCTTATAATTTACAGTATACTAAGGATAGGGAACCAAATGAGAACATTAGTATTTATGAATACAGTAAATTCTGTTGACAAAATCAGTGTAAAAGGTCAGATGCAGAATCCACAGTAAATGTGCAGTTTGTTTATGAGCCTGAGAAGCTTAGCTTTTAATAGAAAATTAATTCCAAGAACTGCTGTGTTGCTCTAACTCCTTCTGAAGACCCCAAACCCAGGCAGACTCTCCCCAAGCACCACTACCCACTCAACCACCAGTGGTCAAGTGGCTCTCAGGGATTACCATGGACATCTCAGCACTGTGGTCAGATTTGAGGGATCAGGCAAATCACTGGCATCATCAGAGAGCTTCCATTAAATGCCTGATTGTGTTTGTGGTCATTCTCTGTAAACTGACGTAAGCTAACTCCTAAGAAGGAAAGGGCTTCTGAGTATGCGTGTCCTATGTGTGAGAAAGGCAGGCTGTGGAAATAAGGTGCATTAGACTGGGGCAGATGGAGGTGGGTGTTGGTCACAGAAAGGGCACACGAGGTCGGAGGCAGAGAGAGCGTCCTACACAGCCATGCACCATGACTGGGTGGCAAGAGGTGTGACAGTGTCCTTAGCCACAGCAGAGAGGTGGTGCCTTTTCACCAGCCTTTCCAAAGAACTTATTAAAAATGAAGAGGCTTTTGTGATCTGGGCTCAATATGAATGACACAGAGGGTATGCTCAGGGCTGGTACAGTGCTCAGCAGGGAAGGCAGGTGACAGGAACTAGGGTTCTTCTTCCTGGGAGCCGGGGAGCTGCTCGCTGCTGGTGCCCAGGTGCTCCTGGCCCACAACTGCAGTCTCCCCACTGCTTGCCCCAGTCCTGAGAACCACATGGGTCGTGGACCAAAGTTTTCAGCCATACTTAGGAAGTAGTGGGGTTAATTACATCCAAATAGGAAAGCAGAGCCCCAAATTCCAACATACTCACCCCAAATAAACATACTGTATAGACTCCAAGATAGAAGCCCAGTGATGAAAACTGAGCCTAGTAATCTTCAAGGGGTTTCATATGAAGTTGGAACACAGACCAGTAAGTGCGTAAACTATAAAACCAGCCTCCCTAGGTGCGTGCTGAGGGGAAGAAAAGCAACTCGGGACGGTTGCTGGTGGCAAGGTGGCATTTGGCCTGTGGCCTTACGCACAGAGCCATGCCACTCCTAAGAGGCCATAGTCATTTCTTGCCTAAACCTGTTCAGTGGTGGTATGAAGAGGAAACGAGCCTGAGGCCTTTTTTAACTGGCAGATGGTTCGGGGCACAAGGACACCAGGCCCACACACAGGTGCACACACACACGCGTTGCACTCACTCACCGTGCACACACACATGCACACAGGTGCACACACACATGCGTTGCACTCACTCACCGTGCACACAGGTGCACACACACATGTGTTGCACTCACTCACCGTGCACACAGGTGCACACACACATGCGTTGCACTCACTCACACACACACACATGCACACAGGTGCACACACACATGCGTTGCACTCACTCACCGTGCACACACACACATGCACACAGGTGCACACACACATGCGTTGCACTCACTCACCGTGCACACAGGTGCACACACACATGCGTTGCACTCACTCACCGTGCACACACACACATGTACACAGGTGCACACACACATGCGTTGCACTCACTCAACGTGCACACACACACACGCACACAGGTGCACACACACATGCGTTGCACTCACTCACCGTGCACACACACACATGCACACAGGTGCACACACACATGCGTTGCACTCACCGTGCACACACACGTGCACATGCACTCACTGTACACACACACACACTCACCCCTCGTCCCTTTCTCTCCAGATCCAGACCTTGTTAGCACCTGTGAACTGCACCCCAGAAGATGAGTGAGGCTTCTCTCCTCCTGCCCTGGTTTCTCCCCCTGCCCCAGTGCTGTTTCTCACCTGCTATCAGTGTTTCCCTCCACCAAGCCATTATTTCCACCTATTTCAGCTTAGCTTCCTGTCAGTTCATCTTTGCTAAGCTGTGAGCTGATCACTAAACTAAAGGTTTCTTCCCAGGAATCTTGATATTTTAAGCATTGAATCCCTGATAAGCAAATAGCTCCCAAGGCCCTAAGTCCTGAATCTCTAACTGTAGCATTTTGTTAGTGTACTTTAGAGCAGAAAGGTCTGCTCTGTGCTCCCCAAGCCACGTGGCCAGCTGCTACTTGGCTCTGCAACAACACTAAGGGTGTTTGAGAGACATGCTCAAGCCTCTGGCTGCTAGCTAAACGGTGATAGCAGCAGAAGAGGCTCATCATAGTTACGGGAACAAGAGTGAGAGCCACTCTCCACAGAGGGGGCAGAAATCAGCATTTTCAGTCTTAAAAAAGGAATCCTTAGAAGCAACCACACAACTCTGAGCAGTAATGGCTACCATTTATTGAGCACTTGCTATTGCCAGGGACTGTTAGAAGCACTTTTGACATTGTATTAATTCATTTAATCAAGACAAGTGTATTATCCTCTTGTTACTGGACAAAGAGGGTCCAGCCACCTGTGACTGTGAGCCAGCATGCAGAGACGGGGTTGGTCCACCAAACTTTATCAGGAGGCCAGCAATTCTGGACAACAGTGAGAGTAGCCTCTTGAAGACTGTTCTGTTGTTCCATTTCTAAAATCATCATTTTATACATAAAAGTTAAAAGCAAGAAGTATACTGACCCTTAACAGTAATTGCCATGACCCTAATAAATAATAGTTGACATAACCGTTAATCTATATAACAATTATGAGTGCAGAAGTATAGTTAGATAGAATGAACAATATTTGATAAAACATAAAGGGATTATAATCAATAAGAAAATAGGGTGTACTTTAAAATAACTGAAAGAGTAGAACTGGGGCTCTAGTGCCTGGAGCTAAGCAGCTGGGGTGCCCGACACATACACCAGAGCTAATGAGTTTGAATCGAGCCTGGGCTGCCCCACAACAGTGACATCTACAACCAAAAAACCTCTGGGCGTTGTGGTGGGTGCCTATAGTTCTAGCGTCTTGAGAGCCTGAAGCAAGAGAATCACTTAAGCCCAAGAGTTTGAGGTTGCTGTGAGCTGTGATACCATGGCACTCTATAAGGGAGACATTGTAAGACTCTGTCTCAAAAAAAAAAAAAAAAGAAAGGAAGAAAAGAAAAAGGAAATATCCAAAATGTTCTTTAATTTGAAATGGGTTCAGTAAATTAAGTTTATCCATCCTATTTAAAACCATGAGGTAGAGCTATATATACTGACCTAAAAAGATGCTGAAGACCTATTGGCAAATTTAAGAAGATAAAAAAGCAATTAAAGTTAGTAAAGAAAATGCACAGAAAATTGCAATCTAGAGTATTTCCCATTAACCGATGATAAGGAGATGGGATTGCAAGAACTTTCCCTTTTCACATTATAAATAATTCCATGGTGTTTGCATTTTTATGGAAAGATACATTGCTTTCAAACTCCAGAGAAACAAAGAGATAGAGAACAAGTTGTAATGGATAGTCCCACTCAGGCTGGTATATGAGATTTCCTAATGGAATAGAAAGCTTTTTCATAGCATATTGATTCTATTGTTATATATCCATAAAACCAGAGACAACACTGATTGCTTAATTTTTTTTTCTTGTTTATAAGCAGTAAAACTATTCTACAGATTTTTGAGTGTTTTACAGCCAGTAATAGATTTATTTTCCAACTAGTACATATGCTCTTGGAGGAGAAGGATCATATTTTGGTTACCTCTGTGCAAACCAGAATAAGATGATGTCATTGGTACATCCTAAAGGCAAAAGTTCAACAACAATAATAGCAGCTACCTTTATTGAGTAAGTGCTATGTACTTCACTTAATTCTCACAGCAACCCAATGGAGGAGCTGTTATTTTGGCTGCTGTTTTCTAGTTAAGGGGAATGCAGCTATGATAAAGACTACGGCACAGAGGTAGCATGTGGTGGAGTGGAGTTCTAAGCCTTGTCTGGGAGTTACGCTTATAGAATCCTTGTTAACCATTAAGGTTATCTGCTCCTTTCTGCAGTAAGTGGCTTGGATATAAGAGCTTTCTTCCTGATGCACAGATCTCTCTTTGGTCTCTAAGAGGTATACCCAGAAAGTAAAGTTAGCAAGGCTTTGATAACTCCAATTGACACCAAGCAAGATAAGTGTGTGAAAACAACCTAACACAGTTGGCAAACCTGACATGGAAATTTAGGAATGAGTGAAATGCTCGTCTGGGGAAACAAATAGAGCAAAAGTAAATGGTAGAAATATAAAGCCCAAGCACCTATTTAACTTGCTGGGTAATGGGATACTTAAACTTGGAGTTACCAAGCATGTCTGTGATTTCAAATATTTGGCTTTAATTAGGGCAGGAAATGTTACTAAAATATGCTTAGCTGGAGCATGGGGTTCATTCTGGAGGGGATATAAACGGGGAGTCTTTGACAAGAACAAATAAATCAGAATGGGTGAATAGGCTGGCTGGCCTTATGAGCCATTGATACCATTGGCCAGCAGGATAGATGATGAGGATAGACACTGGAGAGCATTTTAATCCTTACCATCATCTGTATCAAAATCGTGGTAGGAGTAAACAAATGGACAAAATAAAGCTGAAAGCTTGCGTACTCTTTTAGAAATACTTTGTCCCTGAGATTGAGCATTGAATATAACCGAATATAACCAAGTAATGTGCAGATGGTATGTGGTAAGCTTATCTTAGACTGCAGAGGTGTGTAAATAAAAAATAAAAAACTGTTGAGTAGCAGTTAGTCAACATTTCTACTTACAGCAGTTACTTTAGGTCCACTGCACTCACAAACTCACTACAACAGGGAAGCAAGTTGGTGTAAACAAGTCAGGGGTGAGGGTATTGGCAAACATTGATCAAGTGAGCCATTGCATTGGACATGTTGCCCTGTTAGATGAAACAGTTAAAATAAATGGTGGTTAGAGAACATGTGGTTAGAGAAATCATGTCCTCTTGGCAAGCATGTACTTTTTTCTCACTTGGTTTTTCTTTCCAAGCTCTGCTTAATTTCTTGTTCTTGGGTTACCTTTCTATTCCCTAAAGTAAAAGGGAAGAAAAAAACGTTGTTCTTTAATAATAGTTGTAGGAAAAACAAATGAGGGATAATGCTTGAAGCTTTAACAATAGTGTTCCTCCTTGCAGATGTTCTTATTTTGAGCTACCCAGGGAGGTAATATGGAAAGAGGAGGAACCAGGGCTGGGCCAGGGCAACTCCAACAAGTGTGCTGAGAGCAAGGACTTCCCTCAGGGGGGTCCTCTGGGCCTCTCCCCCTCACCCAGGCCTGGTGCAAGTTATGGGTCCTCTTCTGGGGTGTGACCTCGCCACACAACTCTTTCCTCCTTCATGACATAGGAGAAAGGGCTCAGAAACCACAGGATGGGAAAGGCCATGGAAATTTTACTCTTTTATGTAAATGATACCTTTTTGCTGGGGTTGAGGGGAGTTGAAAACTATTGAACTGAATTTTTTAAGAGCTTTAGTGGGCCATGCATGGTGGCTCACACTTGTAATCCTAGCACTCTGGGAGGACCAGGTGGGTGGACTGCTGGAGCTCAGCAGTTCAAGGCTGATCTGAGCAAGAATGAGACCCAATCTCTACTAAAAATAGAAAAACTAGCCAAGTGTTGTGGTGGGTGCCTGTAGTCCCAGCTACTCTGGAGGCTGAGACAGGAGGATCACTTGAGTCCAGCAGTTTGAGGTTACTATGAATGATTACACCATGGCAACCTAGCTTGGGCAATAGATTGATTCTCTGTCTCAAAAATATAGATAGATAGAGTCAGTGGTTTTAGTATATTCACAGAGTTATGCAGCTATCACCAATATCTAATTTTAGAATATTTTTGTCATCCCTGAAAAACCACATACATGTTAGTTGTCATTGCCTATTTCCCCACTTTGCCATCCCCTGGCAACCACTAATCTTTCTACCTCTGTGGATTTGCCTGTTGTGGACATTTCATACAAATGGAACATATATTATGTGGCCTTTTGTGTCTGGCTGCTTTCACTTAGCATGATGTTTTCAAAGTTGATTCATATTATATAGCATATGTGAACACTTTGCTTTTATTGCCAAATAATGTTCTAGAGTATGGTTATAATATATTTTATCTGTCCATTCATCAGTTGAGGTGCCTTTCCATTTTGAGGATCTGCAAACCATTTCCCAAAGCAGCTGCACCATTTAACATTCCCAGCAGCAATGTATGAGGATTCCAATTTCTCCACTTACTCCTCACCAACATTTATTACTGTCTGTTTGGTTATAAACATCCTAGAAGGTATAAAGTGGTATCTCATTGCATTTCCCTAAGGACTATTAATGATACATATCTTTTTAAATGCTTATTGGTCATTGGGATAGCTTCTTGGAGAAATGTCTATTCAAATGCCTTCCATTGTTTAAGTGGGTTATTTGTCCTTTTATTATTGAGTTGTAAGAGTTCTTTATATGTTCTGGATACAGGTCCCTTAACAGACACATGATTTGCAAATATTTTCTCTTTTTCTGATGGTTGTCTTTACTTATTTGATGGGATCATCTGCACCACAGAATTTTTAGTGTTAATGAAGTCCAATTATCTTTTTTTTTTTTTTGTCACTTGCTTTTGGTGTCATATCTAATGAACTGTTGTCTAACCCAAGATCACAAGGCTTTACTTCTGTGTTTTCATCTCAGAGTGTTTTGTAGTTTTGTGTCTTACACGTGGGTCTGACATAGCCTTGGTATTTGAGTTCATTCAACTGAAGTTTGAACTTTGCAGAATGATCTTTTCTGTAGATTGGATTGATTTTGACTTTGTTTCCAGACAGGATGTGGAGCCAGAATATAACTGCTCCACAGTGTACCATCTGTCAAATTACATTTATCATAAAACAATCTGGTACACTGTTCTGTGTACCTTATATATGTGGCATGGATGTGTGTGTATTTATGTATATCTGGGACAAAATGAAAACTCCTTACTGTGTTTTAAACCTCTGTTTAGTTTTTATTACTATTGATATGCCCTTTAGGTGGTCTGTTGCATTTTCTCTTTTTTTCATCCTTTTGTCTTTAAAAATTAGAGAATTTACATCTGCTTGGTAAGCCACAAAATTTACTAAAGGAAAACCTGGCACCAAAGTAGAAAACTAAAACATGAAATTTAAATGACATGATCTTACCTGCTATGCCTCATCTGGCTGAAATTCTGAAGACATTACCCAGTGAGTCTACTTCTCCAGTGGGGTTATTTTGAATGTGATCCTTGACTATCAAATGAGTATGCCGGGTTCTGAGAACGGGTTGCTCAACTGGTAAGATCTCCATGTGGAATTAATGATCATTCCCAGCTCATACTCTTTCAATTTTCATGAAGCTAATTAGAAAGTAAAACTTTCAAGTGGTTGACTTCCTAAATAGAAATGCATTCTTTATGTTAGCTGTTTGCAAAATGCTTCTTGTGTTAAGAAACCTGTGTACAGTTTTTACATCTCATTTCCTGGATTATCCTTCCTGTGCCAGCTCACAGTGTGGGACATTAGGAAATGGTGTGCCTTTTTTTTTTTTTTTAACCACTTAAAAATTCCCAGGAAGGTTTTTTTCCACTCTAACCGCCTTCCTATTATGTTCTGCAGTCTGCCAAGCTTGCCAGAACTCAGCAGGTAGCCCACATGGTATGTGTGTCTGTGTGAGAAAGCTCCCCTGATGTGGACAAGATGTTGGTTGTAAAATGAAGCCAACATCTTGTCCACAAGTGTGCAAAAATACAGTATATCCACAAACATCAAAGCCATAAAGAATATTTAGCTAAATATGGCTTACCATAATGATACCATTGTTGTAAATACAATTGAGAGATCAAAACTTTTAAATCTATGCAAGAAAATAATAGCCAGACGACCTGTTTTTATTTGTACTTTTCCCGAAACAGAAAACATAATGTTCGTGTGTGTTTTATTTATAAACTGGGGAGTCCCAAAGGAGAGTCCAGGAAGGATTTTACTGAAGACTGTTTCCTACTGTAGAAGCAGCTCTGCTGGTTCTCTGGAGCTTACATTTCAGTTGGTTCTGACTTTCTTGGTGCTTGGGAGTATTAATTTGGAAAAAAAATCTCTGCTTCATAATTACTTGTCAGCTAGTGAGTATTTCCTATTTTTGCATTCTTAGTCTGCATTCAAAATTATTATGCCACATCCCATGTCTATTTAGGCTACGTTTATTAACCCCACAACCACTGATTCCAGAGCACTACAAAAAAGTATTACATCCTCTTTTGCCTACTTTTACCAGGTCTTGACATCACTGTATCCTCTTCGCTTTATTGGAAAATGGAAATAATAATGCCCAGGCCCCAGGGTTGTTGACAAGTATCCATCCTGGCAACATTTGTGAAGTTTCTCCTGGCCTGCCTGGCAATATACCGAGTGATTCACAGCCCCCATTACCAGGTCTTACAGACCAGATCTGCACGTCTTTCACAGCCCTTTCATATTTGTACGGGATATCAAAAACATCAGCATAAAGAAGCATAATAAATTTTTAATGTATATGAGTGTAAACCTCAAAGCTAAAAGAACCATTTTTTCAGTAACTTACCACACATTTACATCGTTCTAAATCCATTCAGCTTATATGTTAGATGGAGGGTGAGTGAGGAGTCTGTTGACCACATCATCACTTATGTCGTTTCCACATCTTGGAAGGCTTTTTTTTTATTTTGTTTTGTTTTGGTTTGGTTTGGTTTTTTGTCATTTGTCTTGATTTAGTTCTAGCTGTAGTTATTTTTTTTTTTTAAATCACAATAGCCAGGCATAGTGGTTCACGCCTGCAATCCTAGCACTCTGGGAAGATAAGGCAGATAGATTGCCTGAGCTCAGGAGTTCGAGACCAGCTGAGCAAGAGCGAGACCCTGTCTTTAGTAAAAATAGAAAACTAGCCAGGCATTGTGTTGGGTTCTGGTAGTCTCAGCTACTCAGGAGGCTGAAGCAAGAAGGTCACTGGAGCCCAAGAATTTGAGGTCGCTGTGAACTATGACACCACAGAACTCTACCCAGGACGATGGAGTAAGACTCTGTCTCAAAAAATAATAAATAAATAATAAGAAATAAAGCCATCACAATAGCCTATGCTATTTGTTTATTAAATGAGTTTTTGCTTGGCACTCAGCCCATGAGCCCTTGAGCTGGGGAGAATTCTTTCCAAACACATTCTGACCAAGAAGTCATCCAAGGCTGATCTTCCCCATCATGTGCAAACACACATTTGCTGGACAAGGGTATCCCAAACCCCCGCATGCAGAGTTCACTCTCCTAATGTGATAGTCATTTGTTTCACTTTTTTAGAATATACACTTTGTGTAATTTGGCATTTTGGTTCTTATACAGGAGCAACTGGAAAATTATGACTTGTGAGCCAGATCTGGCCCTCCACCTATTTTTGTATTTGAATGTAGCCAGAGCCATTTATTTACGAATTGTCTACAGCTCCTTTCATGCTGTCGTAGCAGAGTGAAGTCATTGCAACAGAGACTTCGGCCCACACGCCTCAGATATTTACTGTCTGACTCTTTGCAGAAAAGGTTTGCCAGCCCATGTTTTCTGTCTAATTTCTCTATAGACAGCCTTCCAGAAGACTAAGATACAGAACTGCAATAAGAAATCTTCTTTTGCCACAAACTTACAGAAGGGACTTGGACAAGTCCCATAATCTCCTTAGATCTGGTTTCTCATTATTAACACACACTGTGTTTTTCTGAGAGCTGAGTGGTGGAGAAATATCCAATTAGGGTTCATACAATACCGTTGCCCTGGTTATGACTGTTCATATTTACTGTGTTCTTTTTTCAACACGTAGCTTTTCTTCTTCTAAAACACTTCGCTGTCCGTTTATAGCAAATAGTATATTTGTGTCACAGTGATAAGATGTAAATACATTTTCTTGAAAGAAAGAATGCAAGACATAAATTAATGAACATTTGGCTCGGCGCCTGTGGCTCAACAGGCTAAGGCGCCAGCCACGTACACCTGAGCTGGCGGGTTCGAATCCAGCCCGGGCCCCCCAAACAGCACTGACGGGTGCAACCAAAAAATGGCCGGGCATTGTGGTGGGCACCTATAGTCCCAGCTACTTGGGAGGCAGAGGCAGGAGACTCGCTTTTGAGCCCAGGAATTGAAAGTTGCTATGAGCTGTGATGCCACTGCACTCTACCCAGGGTGACAGCTTGAGGCTCTGTCTCAAAAAAAAAAAAAAAAAAAAAAATTAATGAACATTTGTTGTCATAGTGGTAGGAAAAAATCTACAATTTTGAGTTCTTACAAAAACATCAGAAAATAACTATTTAAACTATTTTTTCATGAAAGGACCTTTGATCTTCCACTTTTAAAAAAATATACCTCAAAGTGAGCAGAATTATAAAAAAGTGCAGCTTTACGTTATATTGACATTTTATATTGCCATAAATGTGCCTTTTTTCATTAACATCAGTGTGACACGTGCACTATGTCCTTCTCATGTGAAAGGAAGACGAAGTTGGAATCCGCGGTGCTGCCAGGGCGTGCAGATGGGCAGGTTCACAGTAACACTATCTCATCTTGTTTTTCACAGTCATTTTCTTTATATTTTCACATAAAATACGTTTTCTATTATAATAATTTTGTTCTTTTTTCATTTTTTTATTATTTATTTATTTTGAGACAGTCTCTCATTCTGTCACAGTTGTTAGAGTGCTGTGGCGTTGAAGCTCACGGCAGCCTCCAACTCGTGAGCTCAAGCAATTTTCTTGCCCCAGTCTCCCGAGTAGCTGGGACTGCAGCATCTGCTGCAATGCCCGGCTGTGTTTACAGACTGGGTCTTGCTCTTGTTCAGACTGGCCTTTAATTCCTGAGCTCAAGCAATCCACCTGCTTCTGCCTCCCAGAGTGCTAGGATTACAGGCATGAGCCTTCATGCCCAGCCAAAGTAATATGTTCTTAATAGGAAATGCAGATAATATAGAAAATATAGAAATAAGCACAGAGAAAGAAAAATAATCTGTAATCTCTCCACCTAGAGATAACCACCGTTGATGTTTTGGTGTGTATCTTTCCAGCCTTTTTTCATATGTATTATTCTTGCTTTAAAATTGCTATTATACTTTCTCGGGAATAATAATCTTGCCGTTTATTGAATGTTTGGTTTGAGTCTGTACTTTGCTAACAGCTTTCTGTGCATACTCTCATTTAAACCTTATAGCCTCCCTCATGTGCAGATGTTATAAACCCCATTTTCTCATGAGAAACTAAGATACAAGAGCTTAAATCATTTGTTCAAGATCACATAGCTCTTGCCTAAACCAATAGTGTTAGGCACTGTACAAACTTTTGCTTACCGTCAATATGCTAACATATTTGAAACTAAATGACTTCTTTGTGGTTAATTCACTATTTAGCACAAGTGAGTCTTCTGCATTGTACCCTGGAGTGAGGGTTTTCATTGAAGATTCCAGACTGACCCTCTCTTCCTGCTGGGAGCCTGGATCTTCCCCACAAGGCTGCTGGACACACTCCCTGGCCTGCTGGCTACCAGAGAGTCCAGGGTGGCCACCGTTTCTCTACCCCTGCTGCCCACTGGAGCCACCCTACCCTCAATCACAGGGAAATATTTTTAACCACCAAATAAATCATAAACCAGAATATAGCAGCCCCTCTAAAGGAGTCAGCTCCTAGAAAACTGTTTTATTTGTAAGTTTTGAAGAGGAGTTCAGAAGGATAAGCTGCTTAGAATAATTTTGTGTATTTATTTATTGTAGAGACAGAGTCTCACTTTGTCACCCTTGGTAGAGTGCTATGGCGTCACAGCTCACAGCAACCTCCAACTCCTGGGCTTAGGCGATTCTCTTGCCTCAGCCTCCCGAGTAGCTGGGACTACAGGCGCCCCCCACAACGCCCGACTATTTTTCTGTTTTGCAGTTTGGCCGAGGCTGGGTTTGAACCTGCCACCTTTGGTATATGGGGCCGGCGCCCTACTCGATGAGCCACAGGCGCCGCCCTTAGAATACTTTTAGTTACCAAAGAAAACCTTACCAGTTTAAGTCAGATCTTGAACATGCCACTCTTGTCCCGAGGTAAACTTTGAGCCTGTGGATAGTCACGGTCCCTACCCTTCCTGTTAACTGCCGTGTGCTCTTTAAAAAGTCCTAACTCAAAGATAGTTAAAGAAGGGTGGTTGCACAATACCTATGAAGGTCACTAGCAAAGAGTGAGTGTCCTTTTGACCAACCTAAATTAGAAATCAACAAAAGCAAGCTTTTAACAGTTGTTTTCTTCTTCGTTGGAAGGTAGATCTAAGATTGACTGAGATGTTCTTAAATGAAAGTCATAAAAGGGCCTTGCCTGCAAATGGCTTTCCATTGGGAAACCTAATAAAAATTTGTTAATGCAATGTGATTCAAAATTAGTATGAAAGTTAAGAATAATAAAGGTGAACCTAAATAAAGTGCTATTAAATGTGTTTATATCTTCATTAGGCTTAAGCTGCACTAGCAATGAAAAGTTTTTACTTTTCATTGTTCAACAGTTTCAAATGTACCAGAAAATGCTGCCAAAGACTTGCTGCCTAACTGAAACCAGATAGGTGCAGACTTCTAAAAGCTATGAGAAGAAAATAAATCCCTGTGTTCAAAATAATGTGAGCATTTTAAGTATAGCAATTGCATACCATTTGGCACAATTTAGTGTAAGTCTACATTGCTTTTTAGTAAATATATATTATTAATTAAATACAAATGAACGATTGAAATGATCCGTGAACATGTTGACACAAAGTTATATGACCTCATGTTGCATGTGGGCCTTGTAGATTCAATTATTATTTCATTTTATCACGTACACGTAACACGAGAAGTTTCCATTGTAGAGTCCCTGAAAATTGATTCTGGGGAAGAAACTCTTGCTTCCAGAATGGGCTCTGACCTTGCAGAATATTAATTAGCATTTGGAATGATTTAAAGGGTGCTGAGAACCCCTTATCCAAATATTGTTCCCAAATCTCCATTATGAACTACTTCTTTTTGTCACTTCTCTTTGTAGTTGTCTTTTAAAATGCAAATATTCTTGTGGGAGTGTTATTCAAACAGCAAATATCCATCAATCGCTCTATCAGGTCCTTGCCCACAGAGGGCTTATAGTTTATTTTTTTCAAAAAGGATAAAAGACCTTAAGAAATGTCACTATTTGTAAAAGGCAGTACATCATTCTGTAATAATAATAATGCTGCAATACATTTGTTGAGTAGTATATATCAGACACTATTACAAGTACTTTATCATTTAATATGTACCATAATATTGTAAGAAAGATGCTATTATCCTCCTTTTATGGATGATAATAATCAGGCACAGAGATGTTGAGAAACTTGTCCATGGTCCCCCAGAGAGTAGATGCAATGATGTGGTCTCATGCCCTCAGAAGAAGACTGATCCTAAAGCGGTGACTGCTGTTGACACACAGCCCTTTCTAGAAATCATGCTGCTCTGTTACCTCCCGCTGCTAAGCTTAGACTGCTGAATCTTCAATCTCCACCAAGGAAGGGCCTGGGGAGAGCACCACCCAGAGGATTCCTGAACTCCTTGTCCAGACCTGCTTCTTCTTAGCCCGTCAGCACCTCAGTGCCTCCATGTCCTTGTGTGTAAAGTGGGCACTGGAGCACGCTTCCTGTCTGGATCACTGAGCTTTGTTGCGAGGGTCACACGGTCTTCGTCTGTATGGACCAGTATTTGTATAAATGGAGCATATTCATGTGCATGCTGGGTCATGAATGACAGTAAAGCAGTGAGGCTGAGTGCTGGAGATGGTGACGTTGCTCAGCTCTCCCACTAGGAGAGTGCTCATGTCTTCTTACCAGAAAGTCACACCTTGACACACACGAATTATCTAAGAACCCAGTGTTCAGCCAAAGGTAGTCTCCCTTCCTAGATGTCAAGGGAAAAGAGCAGGCTGGAACCTGAATGGTTCTCTTCCGTCATCTGTCCTGCACAGCATCGCCAGTTGTGCGAACTGTCCAGGCTGAAGTTTGAGGATTTTAGTACACCCTTTGTCATATCTATGGTGTTATCACACACGTATCTGCCCAGAAGAAAGATGATCTGCAACAAGGTGGCCTCAGTAGAGATTCCCAGCTATAGGAGCGAGGCTATCATGACTTTCAAGACTCCTCTGATAGCTATCTCGTGTACTCTCTGCAAAGGCACATAATATGCACACATACCAGAACGTATGCAGCCAAGTGAATATTGTCCTTTAGAAGTGTCACACTGGGAAATGTTCACAGGTGAATAGTAAAACCAACAGTTCCATGGTTCTGCTATTACAGAAAACGTGTTTTCAGCTGCTGTATTGAAATGGCCTTCAAAGGTAATCTTCCAGTCCATGTGAAAGGCTGAGACTCTATTTAGCTTTATTAGTTTTTAGTGAATTTTGCTATGTGCTTTGTTTTGTGAGGGGTCCTGAGGGCTAAATGATCCACCTTCTTCTCCCAGCTTTTTTCAAATGGCCTTCGCTGCTCAGTAATAAAGAATGGTAGTCCACAGAATTCTAGGCATATTCTGAAGTTGTTTTCATGAGCAACTGTAAAATATTTTTGAGTAATGAAATGGAAGCAGGGTAGAATAAATGCCTGCATCCTCCCAAACTAGCAGCATCAAAGAGGACAACACTTTTTTCTTTAGTATGTCTGGTGTTTGTCTTTAAATTAGTTTGATTACTTTGTAGTACACATCCTGTGTTGTGAAGTACTGCGTTTGTGATGGACATTAGTGTTTGCGTTCTAAGGGATTCTAGGCTGTGCTTTCGTTCAGATGACCCCCTTATTGTCTTAGCAGAAAAACAAATTACAGCCGCTTCTGCAGATTTGTCCAGAAAACAAGACAAGTACCCTACTGTGGTCATGAAAACAAGGAGAAACTTTTAGTGGCATTCCCTTTTTCTAGGTATCTTCGTATGATAGCAAGTAGAAACATTTGCCTGCCTCAAGTTATAGGCTGACACGGTTGTCTAAATAATCATCTTTAGAAATTAACTCCTTCCTGGCTTTCCCAAAAGGAGTGGCTTTAGGAAGATGAAAGTACACTTCACAAAAGAATGTTAGTTCATTCTTTCTTCATTCACTTTTATGAGAAATTTTGAAAATGTCTTTATGCTGTTATTTATAGTGAAAAAGTCTATAAAAGGTTCAGTTTCTGACATAAGTAATTGTCACGCCATTTCTGAATCTGGCTGCCTGAGAGTGGTCAGCATGTTGATTGAGGGCCGGTTGGGGCTGTGATGTCGTTACTGGAGGGAGGAGTGATAATGCCCCAGAGGAGTCCCTCATTCCCAGCCCCCATCCGACAAGCACGAGGTGAAAGTGGCATTTCTTATGCCCCAGAATAAGGCCCATTCGTAACTTGTGGGTGAATTTTAAATGACTTGTACCCAGATTGGTGCGTTTCTTTCTGTTTCTTCAATTAACTCTGTGCTAGCCCATCCCTGCCAGATGTGTTGCATTTTACATCTCCCTCAGTATCCTGGTGCTCAAAGAATTGGTTCAAGGCTTCCTCACGTTTAAGTTGAGCTACTAAATCATGTCACTGTGGTGTTAATTTCCTTCCCCCACGCTGAGGATATGCAAATACGTTTGGCCTAATCCTCATCACCTGTCTTCTCCAAACAGGCCAAGTCTGCAAGCACAAGTTGGTGGGATGGGGACTCGGGGGCCGCAGGGGGACCCTGAGTGGGAGGAATGGCTGTAAATATTAGCGGCGCCAGCCCGGCCAGCCATGCTCCCATTCGTTGGCAGCCCAGCATCTGCTGAGAAGCGTGCAGGTTCCCCCAGTGGGCCACAGCCTCCCAGTAGGAGATAAGCCGAATGCAGGAGGCCGAGTCTGGCGGCCGGATTCCAGGCCTGCTAGAATAATGTCTGACTTTCAACTGGGGAAGGTTGGGATGGGGTGTGTGGAGACAATCCCACAGGAGCCAGCAGCTGCCCTATTTTAACTTGGGCTGTTGACAGTTCATGCTGAGAGCACTTGTTTCTGTATTCAACAAATTTGGAAACTCCACAGTTTAATTTTGGGTTTTCATATGGAAGAGTCGTTTTACCGGAACCCAAACCTTTCTGAACATTACCCTGAGGACATGCCGGTCTTGTCTACACGTTGAGTAGAAAAGACTAGTAAAACCTCCAACACCAAATGGCTGTTCTTGGAAAAAGCAGCAGTCAGATACACCAAACAGCCACAGAACCCATGGTCAGAATGTCACCAGAGTCCCTGGAACTTTACCAGCGGAACCTTACTGCTGATAATCCAGAAATTTCTGGAAAAAACTGCAGCCCCAGACCACTGCCTCCTGTTAACTCCCTTTACGTGATTAAAATGCTGTAGAAGGACATTTTAACATATACAACATTAGATTCCTTTTCACCATCCTCTCAATTACCATTTATCCCACTTAGCCTGGTTGCCAGGCGAGTGTTGACCCTGGTGTTTTATTGGCAGGGTGAGGGTCTTTGAGGAGACAGCTCTGGCACCATTGTGACTTGTTAGAAGCAGGTATCTCTGTGTGCTCCAGGAGGTTAATGAGTTACTTGATACAGATTAAACTCAGTAAAGGGAAATATTTTGGTCAAATGTTTCCTTTCTTAAATTAATACTCTCTTGACTATTAGGAAGAAAAATCCACTATTAACAGTTGTTAGTACTTTTGCTGACTTTACGAATATTTTATAACCATCATAAAATGTGGTTTGAAAAATACTGTCTAAATCAAAACGAGACTTTGTTTTGTTCATCCTTGATGCTCTTTTTCATTTTGATCTTTACGTATAGATTTGCTTCAGTAATGATGTATATCCATTTCACCAAAGATTTAAAACACAATATAAAATGCCCTGTGAAAATTTATACTAAGTTCCTTAAAACACTTGAGAAATTCATTGAATTTTGCTAGGCATATATTTCATTTATTAGAATGAAAACTTAGCTGAAGAAATCATGGAATCTCTCTATGTATAATTCATTTCTAGTTTCTTCTCCTTATTCAGACTTCCACAGGCCAGATGTGATACAGATTGTATTTTTGAGTCATAGCCCCACGGATTATTTTAAAACCATGACGTGAAGATAATACAGTCCCTAACACTCTGTGTGTTATGAAAAGCTCCTAGGAGCCTACAGAATTTTTGCTGTCAAGGCCACATGCCCTAAACAAATTAATAAAGATGCTCTTTTGTAGTGAATCTTTTGGAAGAATTGATACCAGCCTGCTGTTATGATAGGTATCTTTCTGATGAGATCTGATTTACGCAGTTTTCACAATGATTACACCCACTTATTGCCACTGGTAAGCTACTACAAAACTTCTGGCCTGCAGAGGGCTCTATAATACCATATTTTCCTAGATAACAGCTGTTTAAAAAAAAAAAAAAAAAGGCAAAACTGGGTACTTGCTGGAAGGGGGAAGGGGAAACCCAGAGGTTTTATAATGCTTCCAGCAGCCAGTCTGGTTACAGTCTGGTAAACAGACTAGGAATTGTGGGCAAAGTCCTTTTCCTTGAGTTTTGCACCAAGCATGAGATCAGATGACTCTGTCCGGACTCATTACATTAATAGCCTAGAGCTAGTTCACATAGCAGCAGGAGTCCACAAAAAAGGCATTTAATTATTGAAACTAAAACTGGTACTTGTAACTGCCGATTAGTAGTAGTCAGATTTTTTTCAGTATTTCAAGTAATTTATAAAGCGCTTACACACATAAATAGAAAGCTTTAAATGTTGGTATTCCATAAAAAGTAAATAAAATATATTTTTGTGCATTAAGACTTAATTAAGTGGCATGATTTCATGTCACAAATTTAAAGCAGGCAGGTGAGACTTGCCAACATTACTACAGCTGTGTTTTACATTAGGAAATTAATTAAAATGGTCATTTATGCTTTTTTCCACTTACAGGTATTTAGACCTCTCTGTATTACACCATATATTTTCCCTTCAATCATTATATTGTGGTAATTTATCTTCACAGGCAATATCTTACTCTGTTGTTGGTGGAAAGGTAGGGAGGAACATTAGTCAAATGAAAGATTTGTCCTGTGCTACTGAGTCAGATTAAATTGGGCTGCAGGCCGGCTGCTCGAGAGGGAGGCCCAAGTGTTTACTCACATGCCCCCTCCTTTTATCCTGTCTTAGCAGGATTTCATTTTCTATTTCACTAGAACAAAGTTTGTTTCTGGTGTCAGGAAAGGAAGCCAAGGAAAGCAGAAAAATATTTGACACGCCACGTGACTCATCGTCATTCACGCTTAGCTGTTACGGGGAGACCTTAGTTTTGGGGCCGACCTGCTTCCATAGTTCAGTTGTAGCACGCGCTAACCCTAACGCAGGTGGAAACATGTCCAAGGGAAAAGTTGGTAGGATGCAGTGTCACAGTGCAAACAATGTGCTGATTTTATACATCAAAGCTAAATAAAGACTCCCCTGAGAGATGAGGAGCAAATCGGTCTCTCTGTACTTATTTACTGTAGTTATTTATGTTAACAATTATAATAAAATTATGACTTGATGAAGTTTTAATGACGTAAGTAATTTTGCTCCCCAAGAGACATCAGTTGCCAAATGAGGTTGAAGTTTTGAAAAGAAGCTGAGGACTCAGTGCACTAAAACATTACCGTAAGGTCTTGACTATTGGGCTCGGGGCCTGCAGCACAGTGGTTATGGCATCAGCCACATACACTGAAGGTGGAGAGTTCAAACCCGGCCTAGGCCAGCTAAAACAACAATGACAACTGCAACAAAAAATAGCTCAGTGTTGTGGCAGGCGCCTGTAGTCCCAGCTACTTAGCAGGCTGAGGCAAGAGAATCGCTTAAGCCCAAGAGTTGGAGGTTGCTGTGAGCTATAATGCTACAGCACTCTACCAACGGTGACATAGTGAAACTCTGTCTCAAGGGAAAAAAAAAAAGGTCTTGACTATTGGATGTAATTTATAATGATGTGGATTAGTCTTTGGTCAGGGCCAGGAGCGCTTTTGGTCCCTCCAACATCAAAGGCCTTTCCCTTCAGGGAGTCATTCCTGTGAGAGGGTCCCATTGCTTGGATGTAAGGGGGGCAGTTGAGGGAGATTCCAAGCAGTTACACAGCTTTCAACAGGGTCAGCTCTACAAGTTGTTTATTTTAAAATTGTTTGTAAATGAGGAGTGAATTTTCCTCTACATATGTTGTCATTGGTGTTTGAGAGTCCTTTTTGAAATGATTAGGTAATTAAATTTTTAATAAATGACTAGGTAGAATTGGTCTGCTGGTAGCACTCACTCTTCCTTGGGCTCTATAGAGTCTGACCACTCCTGTAGTCAAACAGCACACCATCAAGCCCTCTGGTTCCTTCTGTAACTGTACATCATTCTCCTTTTCTAAGATTTCAACCAAGCACATGTGGCATTTCTGTAGTTATGTTGTTGCCTTGTCATCATAGATGTGTCCTTATACTTCCTGTACTTTATGTAGCTCTGAGAGTTACATTTTGACAAAATATGCTGCTACCATGCTTTGAGGCTTTATTGACCAGATTGCATGTTCTATTTACCTTCAAAAAATTAAATGACAGTTGGTTTTTTATTTTGTTTTGTTTTGAGACAGAGTCTCACTCTGTTGCCCAGGCTAGAGTGCCAAGCGATCCTCTTACCTGAGCCTCCTGAGTAGCTGGGACTACAGACGCCTGCTATGATGCCCGGCTAGTTTTTCTTTGAGTAGAGACAGAGTCTCACTCCTGCTCACGCTGGTCTTGAACTCCTGAGCCCAAGGGAACATCCTGATTGGGCCTCCCAGAGTGCTAGGATTGAAGATGTGAGCCACTGTCTCTGATAATTTCCCCCCCCACTCTTTATCATCATAGGTATGAGCATGAGTGATTTACGTTTTTTATTCTTGATTAGTTTATCTCCTTAAATTTTCCCACTTTAGTTCCTATTCACAACTTGGGAATAGGGCCAAAATATTTCCCTCTTTTGAGAGCTCAAAAATTGTAATTTTGTAAAATATAATTTTATGTCCCAATCTGACAAGATAATCCACCCACCTAGGCTGAGCGTTGAAAGCTGCCTGCGTTTCAGTGCTGTCTCCATCACCAAGCAGATGATCTTCAGTCAGCCTCTTCTACTTTTAAGAACCATTATGCTTACGGTGCCAGAATGACTTTACAAAGTCCCACATTCAGATTATTGATAATAAAAACTCGGAACAGGCTTCAATATTCCTTTTCAACAATCAATATAATTTACCTCATTTAAGCACCAATTTAAAGTAACCTCACCACATTTTATTGTAAATCTCTCTAGCTAACTTCTTTTCCTCCTAAATTGTCACCACTCTTTTCTCTCCACTTCTTAATTCCTTTTGGAACGATAGAGTGAACAAGCCGTGTTATGTATAGTTACTTTGTTCAGAAAAATGGAAGTTTGCATAGGTGGTAAAAATCACCACAACCATGGTTATGGAGCAACAACTCTGCTCTCAGATTTCCAGTATAACTCAGTACGGGCCAGACATGCTTGACAACTTCTTCACCATGTGCAAATAATACGTGGAAAAGTACAGATATTCCAAAAATTGACAGATACATTCTTCAGCTAGATTTTATCAGTAAGTTGCTAACTTCCCTATGAACACACATGGGATGAACCTTGTGATTTGAAATTGGTGTCACAAAGTGAGAAATGGTAACAAGAATGATGATGAAGATATAACTTAAGCCAAGGGGTCATTAGGTGTTTTTTTTTAAAGGGGTATTTGAGCTAAAAGAAAAAAAATTAAAATACGATACAAAATTTTTATAACCTTTCAGGGTGGGTTTGATTATAATGCAATAACAATCTCTAAATCCTAATGACTTAACACGGCGTACGTGTATTTTTTACTCACTCTGCTTGTCCACTGTGGCTCATTCGGTCTGCTCTGTTCAGGTCAGGCTTCATCCTGACCCACATCCTCCAGTCACTACAGCAGGAGGAAGCGCCACTGTGACGCATCATTTTGCCTTCCATACTTCATTGGCCAAGTCAAGTCCCGGGAGCAAAGAACTATAGCACTGTCACGGTCCCAAGAAGTGGAGAATATCTGAGGACCGGCATCAGTGATCAGCCACCTTTCTCTGGAGTCTTCAGAAAGAATATAAACCAGGTGCTGTGGTGCCTGCCTGTAGTCCCAGCTCTCAGGAGGCTGAGGAGGGAGGGTCGCTTGAGCCCAGGAGTTCAAGCTCAGCCTGGTAAACAGAGCAAGACCCTCTTTATTTTATTTTATTTTATTTTATTTTATTTTATTTTATTTTATTTTATTTTATTTGACAGAGCCTCAAGCTGTCACCCTGGATAGAGTGCTATGGCATCACAGCCTCACAGCAACCTCCAATTCCTGGGCTCCAGCGAGTCTCCTGCCTCCGCCTCCCAAGTAGCTGGGACTACAGGCGCCTGCCACAACACCCAGCCATTTTTTGTTTGCAGCCGTCATTGTTGTTTGGCGGGCCCGGGCTGGATTCGAACCCGCCAGCTCAGGTGTACGTGGCTGGTGCCTTAGCCCGTTGAGCCACAGGCGCCAAGCCACAAGACCCTCTTTAAAAAAAAAAAAAATATGCTTGAAATACCCAGTAAATAAAACTATCCTTATGCAAATTTATTTTAGCATGGATCTCAACAGAGGTCATATGTCTGTAAAGGGCATGTGTTAGCAGCTCTGTTCCCCATCTCATTTGTTGGGTGGACTACAAGGTTGTAAGTCTTGAATAGTCTTAAGCTCAGTGGGACTCAGACCATAAGCATCACCTGGGAACTTGTTAGAAATGTACATTCTTAGGTGTATTCTCGACCTGCTGAATCAGAACTCTGGTCCAGGCTAATGGTGGCGGTTCATTCTCCCCGCCGCTGATTGATGTGAATGTGATATTGTATATATACATATTTACATGTGTATTCTGTAAACTTAATATGGCATAGTTCTGGCCAATAAAACATGAGGGGAAATGTGCTAGGGTGAAGAGGGAGGAGAGAGACTCTGGAAAAGGTCCTCATTGTCTTTTTAAAATAAAGAGACTGATTCATATCATATGAAAAGACATGATAGCTGGAGGTGCTGTAGGCTTCTTGTAACCAGGCGTGAACATCCAACGTGCTGGGGAAGGGAGAAGGAACCCGGGTCCTAGGTGCTTCTGAACAAACCATCCTGGAACTACATCTTATCCAACGTTTTTGTAGGTAATAAATTTCGTATTAATGAGGTAACTTGTAGCAGAAAGCATCCCAGCTGTGGAACTAAAGGGCCACACTTATTCTCCTGTTTTGCCACAGCTCTTAGGAGAGGCATTATCCTCTTGGGATCAAGGAGGCCTGAATCACAGCCGCTGCCAGTTTGTTACCCTCCAAAATCCCCTTTGGCTGTGCAAAATTGCCCTTGAAATTTTGTCTCCTTTGTACTCTATGTAGTCACCTAGTGTTAGAGAGAACTCTATTCTTAAAAGAGGATATTAAACAAACACAAATTTGTTATCTGGGCCCTTCAATCTGAAGCCCAGAGCATCAGGGGAGAGGCCTTTGTCACAGACCTGTGCATTGGCTTCCTCTTTGAACCAGCCTTAAGAATGTGTTAAACTACCTTTTGGCCCTCAATCAGTGGAGCCGCCTGTGGGACCTAGAATAATGGCACGGCCATTAGTTGGTTCCCACATCCGACCCCTTGCAGATAGACATGTATCCCTGTTTCAAGGGCAGATGATCCTGGACAGATTATTTAAGGCGTTTCAGAACCTAACACAGGATCTTAGTACATTTTGAAAGAACACATTTAGCAAAGCAAGCATTCCTCTATGTCCAACTTAAAATAATTATGCCTGAAAAGCCCTTTTCATAATGAATCTGCTTCTGCCTATCCAAGTAAAGTGAAATTCTCATAGCCAATGCATCCTAAAAATACCACCTAATATCATAACTCTGGGGCTTTTATAGGCCCCAACACACTCAATTCCTTTGTTATTCAACTCCCTTACAGGGAAATCTAATTTGTATTCTCTCTTGTCAACCAAAATTCTTTTTAGGACGTTTTAAAACCTCATTCCATTCCTTTCCTGGTTGAGGATCAGTAACCTCTTGGTGGCGTTTTTGTTTTTTTCTGCTAAATTCAAGTTTTTCGAGTTGCACAGAGGCCTATTAGGCTATACTCAGAGAGCTAGACTGTCTGCCTCGTAGTACACATGTAATACTGTTGTGTAAGTGTTAAGGTTTTGTATGCCTAGACCAGGGGTTGAAAAATATTAAGTGCTTAAGAGTATCAAGCAACTTTTGTAACTGAATGAACCTAGCTGGGTACTAGAAAAATAGGGAGTGACGTTGAGATCCCAGATTCCTGCTTGCCTATTACTGTTTAGTTCATTGTTGCTAGGTAGGTATTGGACCCAGAGCACCAGACTGCTGATTTTCCAAGAGAATCTGGAAGTCTGATTGTCACATGAATATCATTTTGTCAATCTTGAGTCAGCATTCTATGGGCTGTCAGTTGTGATCTCTGGCCCCGCTCCTAATAGAGCCACTAAATAATTTTAATTGAATTTCAGATTAAGATTAGGTTATGAATGTCCTTCCCATGAAGGAGCAGCCAAGAAATCTTTTATATCACAAATGTCATTGTTGATTTGGTTATGCAAGCTCCATTGTTGATGAATAAGCAAGCCCAGGATGTTACTTAATGGCCCTTTAGTAAAATGAAGCCCTTCTCTGAAATACGCAAGTAAGAAAATGTGTGACAGTAACTTGAAATGTCCCCAAAATATATATTACTGAAAACTTTAGTTGCATTTGTGATTCTTCAAGAAGTTAGTCACTCCAGAAATGAATTTTAGGCTTTACTAAATTATGTATGTTTTGGTCCTTAACACTACATGAAGGGCCTATAAAAAGGCTGAGATTGTCTATAAGTTAAAAAGAATTACAGTGGATAAGCAAATATAATACATGGACAAATGAGTGCTAAGAGCCTGTTACATAAGGTATAGTCAATCCCCATTATTTTCAGATTATTTACTTGTGAATTTGCCTTCTCACTTAAATTTATTTGTAACCTCCAAATCCATACTTGTGTTGCTTTCACAGTCATTTACAGACACGGGCAGGGCAGTGAAAATTCATTCCCAGCTGACGTCAAACAAGGCAATGCTCTGCCTTCTTCTTTCAGGTCATCTACTATAAATACATCTTTTGTTCAGTGTATTTAGTGCAATGGTGTTTGCATTTTATGCTTTTTGTTGGTGATTTTGATGTTTAAAATGCCCCAAGATCAGGGCTTATTACCAGGCATGAGTAGTGGTACGGTTGACCTTGAGTTCCCTGAGTCAACAATATATATTATATAAGTTATCTCTGAACAGAAACACACAGAAAACAAGGCTATGTATCAATTGAAAAAATGTTGTGACGAGGGGCTCACAGGAACGTAGCCTTGGATTTCTCCTAGAGCAGTGGTTCAGTGTGTACGGAAACTTACTACTGTGAGTAACAAGAATCAACTGTAATCCTATTTGAAGGGGAAAAAATTTTTTTAAATGTTGATGATCCCCTTTATATTTTTTTTCTTTTCTCTGATCCATCACTATTATGTGTATTTGAGGTTTGGGCTGCAGACCATCTTTTAGGATATAACTAATATCCTTTCGGTATTTTACTGGTTCATCAGAGATTCCAGTACACTAGGGTGCAGACTGATGTGGTGTAAGGCTCTCCTCCCAGCACACGTAAAGGAGCACACGTATACATAATTTAAATCCCCTTAAGGCATGTGTTAGATACAGGGATAAGAGGTTTAAGATCAACGAGTGTTAAATGTGAACTGAAATTTCAGTTCAATTACACTTCATTTTTGAGAATAAAATCTTCTCTTGTAAGAACCCCAGTATTTGCTAAGTAGTATTTCACTGTTAGCTTGAATAAGTCAATAAATCAGGTCCATCATGTGTCAAATTTAATAGTGACCTTATTAACCAAAATTGAGTATTAATAATAAAGTCAACATATTTACTGCTTTTTCAATGGTCTGATTTTCATTATTCACTACTCAATTACTTTTGCAATAAAAAGAAATGAATTGTGATTTGTTTTGGATGAGCATGTGATTAAATTAATGGCTTGTTTCAAATGTTTTAACCTAAATGTTGTAGTTGAAAAACATCAGAAAAACTTTGTACTTCACCTTATAGAGGATAATAAACTTGCTCTAATCAGAACATTAAAACTTACTCTGTTTCTAATTACTCTACAATAACATCATATTATTATATGATACCTGGGTTATGAAATATCTTAAAAAGTGCTAGTGATCAAATCATGCACCTCAATTAATTAGGCAGTAATCCATGAGTGATCTATTGTTACCAGGGGGTGAAGACTAGCTTGGTATTTAATGACCCAAGCTGAAATTAGGCTGAGCTAAGCTGAAAGAAGGCACTCGTTAACCACAGGAAGGATGGATTTTGTGAATTATAATTACCATATTAAATGGAATTTGGTGGATTATTATAGCCCCCCTTTGAAACATAACATTATAAAGAATTCCTGCCTTCAGCAAGGCAGAAAGCTTGACATCCTCCCTGTTTATTTTATAATTACTCAATAAAATCTAGACAAAATTAGTTGTTACCAGTAATTAATGACAAGTTTAATAAAAAAGGAGGGAGTATAGCAGATGGTAATTATTTTTTTAATAGGGCCTGCTTGAAGGAGTCTTCCTGATAGTAAACTCTTGACGGTAATTGGCAGCTAAAATGGCTGACAGTTGCCGTCTTACTGGTTACTGAGACTAGGTCTAATCTCTGCGTAAAGGCTAGGGCCCATTTCTTCAAAAGGAAAAATTCTTCAAGGAAAGTTAATGGTGCCTAGTTACTGCCACAAATAAAAAAGGTTCCATTTGGCACACTGGAGAGGGCATTCTAAAAGACAGGAGCTTGAGGCTTGTCTAGGGAGACTCAGAAACCCCTTTTCTGGAGGCATGCTGAGTGTGTGACACCATCAAGGATGAACGGAGCTGTAAGACTCCGAGAGGATCCGTGTGAAAAGGAAAGGTATTCTTCACGTATGTTTGCTTGGATCTAAGAAGTGCCACATCCCTATGGGAGAGCGAGAATGCCAAGGTAAAGGTTACCACAAGCTCTCTCATCCTTGGCTTGTGAGCAGGATTGTCCACTCTTCTCTATTACTATTAGTTTCATTTTTTAGAGACAGGCTCTCACTGTATTGTCTAGGTGGGTCTCGAATTCCTGGGCTCCAGTGATCTTCCTGCCTCAGATCCTGAGCAGCTGGCACACTAAGGGTCCCACCATGCCCTGCTAGGATTTTCCATTTTTAGTAAGAGATGGGAGGGTGGCTTTCCCAGCAGTCCCGCTGAGTCAGAAACGCAGTCTGGCAATAGCAAGCACGTGGAATTGGTACAGATGGAAATGGAAGGGAAACTGGGGTGATGTGCACACACGGTTCTTAACGTCCCGGCCAACCTGGCCCAACCGCAGACCGCTGTCTCCTGCTTTGGGGCTCGTCTGGTTCATAACAAACTCCTCATAATCTGCTTCCAAGGTATTTGTGCCTCCTGAAGAATCCCAGTCTGTTTGCACTTGGAGAGCAGCCACCCCGTGCCCCTCCGTGTCTCCTCAGCCAGCATGTGCATACAGCAGGCGCCTCCATGAATACTTGAAAGCTTGGTTCACATCGGGCAGTGCTCAGTAGTAACTCAGTGGCTGCTGAGAATACTGGTAACCATTCCTTTGTTTTCTTTCTTTTCTGAGACAAAGTCTCAAGTTCTCATCCTGGGTAGACTATTGTGGCATCATAGCTCACAGCAAGCTCCAACTTAGGCTCAAGCGATCTCCTTGCTTCAGTTTTTCTATTTTTTTTTTTGAGACACAGCCTCAAGCTGTCACCCTGGATTGAGTGCCGTGGCATCAACCTCCCAATTCCTGGGCTCAAGCGAGTCTCTTGCCTCTTCCTCCCAACTAGCTGGGACTACAGGTGCCCGCCACAACACCCAGCCATTTTTTGGTTGCAACCATCATTGTTGTTTTGGCGGGCCCAGGCTGGATTTGAACCCTCCAGCTCAGATGTACATGGCTGGCGCCTTAGCCCGTTGAGCCACAGGCTCCGAGCCTATTTTTTTTTTTTTTTTAGTAGAGACAGGGTCTTGCTTTTGCTCAGGCTGGTCTCGAACTCATGAGCTCAAGCAATCCACCTGCTCCAGCTTCCCAGTGTGCTAGGATAACAGGTGTGAGCCACCATGCTCAGCTGGAAGCTATTCCTTTTAAAAAAAAAAAGTAAGTTGAACTTTCTGATTGATTGAGCATTCAGGAACTTTCAGCCCCATTCCTGCCCCCTGTGCTCTGTCCCCAGCTTTGTTTTCTGTCTTTACCTACTCCTCTTATCATTCAGTCACTTTTACTGTCCTTTATGTATCCTGAGAGCCACCTTACAGCCTTTCACACCTAGTGGAAAGAAAAGAATGAATAAATAAAACCCTCACTTTTCAGATTAAGAGAACTGAAGCCCAAGAGATTAAAAACTCGATCCCAGGCATGGGAGTAGTCTGTGGTAGAGCTGGACAAAGGCCTCACCTACAGGTGCTGCTGTTTCTCAGTACCAGACTCACTGCTACGTGATAAACCACAGAGAATTGCTGCGAGAATTCAGGCTTCAGTTAGTAAGAGGAGGGTGGGTCAGAAACAAAGTGGTCCAAGTATGTTCATTGAATAAAAAAGAAATGAGGTACCTGGAAGGGCTGGAATTCCTTCTTCTGGAAATGTGTATGAGGCAAGACAGGGAGGGGAAGAGCGGATGAGATGAGCTCTGACCTGGCATGAAGGAGAGCAAGTGGCTTCTGTCCTGAGTGTAGGGCAGTGAGTGAGATGGTCACCAGCTCAGCGCGTCCCTCCCTGGGAGGTTGCTGGGCCCAGCCCACCCGCCTCTGTTCTCTACTCTTCCTGCCTACAAAGAGCAGAGATAAGTCAGGTCTTAGAGAAGACTTCCCTTTTCAACATCCTACTTATCTGGAAACATGAATTTCTGTGTTTTAGATTTTTTTTTTTTTTGTCATCTTTCCTTTTCTCAAAAGCACATTGCATAATTAGAGAAAGTCAATCTTCAGAAGAAAAAAATCATATAAACTGTGTGTGATGACCTCCCTTTGGTGCCATTAGGCCTGATGGAGAAGCAGATTGTAGGGGCCCTCCGGTGCTGAATTAACTCTTCCAGAGTCACTGGGGTTCTATTCAGTGATTTACCCACTACATGGCTCCCAGGTATCCTGAAAGATAGACTGTCTCCTCACACATTCCTCATGTTCTTCCAGGGAGTGATGCAGCCTCGGAGAATGTGTGGTTAATTGCACAAATGAGGCCAAAGCCAGCTGTGTAATTCAGCACCCTGACTGGGAACACTACCTGCAACAGTTCAGGCGAGGATGGGGGGCTTCACTTGGCATCCTCCAGTCTCCCCCAGTTTTAATCAGCAATGCGGGCATTCTGTTTGCATGATTCATGCGTCTTCATTCCAAGAATTCCTCTTTTCCAAATTCTGCATTGTACATTTTAGAGCCGTATGGACCACAGATAGTCGCCCCAGCCCCATTGTACGTTTTGGAGGGGAGTTGGAAATGTCTGAAATGGCTTTTCAGAACTCTTTATTTCAAGCTTTTTGTTTCAACCCTAACCTTAGCAGTCTGCTTAACATTCTGCTAATACCTTTCTCACTGCTCCCTCTTTCTTTCTTTCTTCCTTCCTCTCCATCATTCATCTCCATTTCCAAGGCCCTGTCAAAGTCAGTGGGAGTTCCAGACTCTTGTCATTTCATGGGACACAGAGGATGGAGGTAAACTAGTCCAAGACCTTTCTCACCTGAGTTTGGTCTCAGGTCTTACCAAAGTAAAATTTCTTTCTTTCTTTTTTTTTTGGAGACAGAGCCTCAAGCTGTCGCCCTGGGTAGAGTGCTGTGGCATCACAGCTCATAGCAACCTCCAACTCCTGGGCTGCAGCGAGTCTTCTGCCTCCGCCTCTCAAGTAGCTGGGACTACAGGCGCCCGCCACAACGCCCGGCTATTTTTTTTGGTTGCAGCTGTCATTGTCATTTGGCGGGCCTGGGCAGGATTCGAATCCACCAGCTCAGGTGTATGTGGCTGGTGCCTTAGCCACTTGAGCCACAGCCGCTGAGTCCAGAGTAAAATTTCTTAGTGCAAAGGCATCGTGAGCAAAGATTTTATTCCAAATAATGAAGAGGGTGGTACTTTTTCTCTGGGTGGCTTTGGTTACACAGTAAGAAATTCAGGGTCAGATAACATCAAAAAAAATCCTCTAGGCAAGTGACAGGGAGGTGTAAGTGAAAATCATTGTAAAGTACCCTTCACAGCAGGGACCTATGTTAGACTTTTATATCAGCCAATTGTTGGGGTCACATTATTTAAGGGGGTCTGTGGACAGTTTGGAATTTGAGCTACTTCCTGCCAACTGCATGAAAGCCACATGATGCCATGTCCTATATTAACATTTTTCTGCACTCAGTGTTCCCCTATTCACTGTCTATGGCAAACGTATCCTGCTTTATAAACTTTCTTATCAGAAATCTTTGCACAAAACAACCAAATGACCGGTGTGCTTTTTCATTACCAAAGGCAGATCTTCAATCTTAAACAATGTTTGCTTCCCAAATGCTCATATGAAAATGGAAGTTAAGTCTGAAAAAGTATAAGAACTCTATTCCTCAATACCTCCTTCTGCTGTGTAAAAGGTAGGCAGTTTCCCTTCTCAACCTTCACCTTTCTTTTTTTCTTTTTTTGAGACAGACTCATTATGTTGCCCTCAGTAGAGTGTCGTGGCGTCAGAGCTAACAGCAACCTCAAACTATTGGGCTTAAGCAGTTCTTTTGCTACAGCCTCCTGAGTAACAGGGACTACAGGTGCCCGCTGCAAGGCCTGGCTATTTTTTCTTGTAGTTGTCATTGTTTGGCAGGACCAGGCTGGGTTCAAACCCACCAGTCCCAGTATATGTGGCCGGCACCCTAACCTCTGAGCTATAGGTGCTGAGCCAACCTTCACCATTCTTTCCCTGCTCTCTCTTCTTGTTTTCGTCCCTTGGGTGGATGACTCCCAAATCTAGATTGCTGACCTATTAGTTTAAATTAAACCCCTCAGTTGTCTGCCACAATGTCAAGCCCACCAGACCCAGACTGAACTCTTATCAGCAGGACCTAATAGAATTTTTTTTTTTTTTTTTTGAGACAGAGCCTCAAGCTGTTACCCTGGGTAGAGTGCTGTGGCATCACAGCTCACAGCAACCTCCAATTCCTGGGCACAAGCGAGTCTCCTGCCTCTGCCTCCCAAGTAGCTGGGACTACAGGCGCCCACCATAATGCCCGGCCATTTTTTTTTGGTTGCAGCCACCATTGTTGTTTGGCAGGTCCGGGCTGGATTCGAACCCGCGAGCTCAGGTGTACGTGGCTGGCACCTTAGCCCGTTGAGCCACAGGCGCCGAGCCGGGCCTAATAGAATTTTCTGTGATCATGGAAATGTTCAGTGTCTGGGTTTTTCAATATGGTAGCTGTCAGTCGCATGTCGCTATTTAAATTAGGACTAATTAAAATCAAAAACTCCTTTCTTTTGTTGTACTAGGCACATTTCAAGTGTTCATAGTCTCATCCTGGGGAAGATGGGCAAGGGTGGGGCCCCCATCTTCATGCCTCCCACCTTCATTCTGTCCCAAGTGACTGCTCACCCTTGGGATGGAGGCACCATCCTACCAACAAATCAGTCAGAACCTAGCCTGCTAAAGGCAAATAGATGTAGAAGATGCTCTAGCCTAACAACAGGTACAGTAGAGTTGAAATGGTGACCTAGAAGAGCCTTAAGACTAATTACCATGTCTGTGGCTTGCCACACACCCTCCATGGGCTCTCAGAGAGGCTCATGGGAGGTCTGCATGTGCATAAGACTCTAGTGCCAAGGTGACCTCTGGACCACGAGGAGGCCTGACCCAGGCAGTATAAAAGCAAACCAGGCCATAATCTTTGTCTTTGCCGACTTGCCCTGGCGATGTCTATGGCAAACGTATCCTGCTTTATAACTTTTTTACTCTATAAGCCTATCTTTCTCTTCCTCAATTAGCTTTGTATTATGCTTGCCTTAAAACAGTGTCCAGTCATTTTTCAACCAACAGCATTCCAAGAACCAAGGACCCAGGCAGCTGCCTGAAACCCTGACATTTTAGAAATCGCAGCAGGTGCCTTTAAACCCAACACTATGGCCAGTGGCTGTGACCTTTAGCCTTATGTTTGTATTTTTCCCATTGCTTTATTTAGCTGTGGGTCCTTGGACAAACTACCTCATGGAGACTCAATATTCTCCTCTGTAAATAGGACTATAACTGCTTACAGAGCTGTTCATGAGTATTAAGTAAGGTAATAGTGATAGGGCACGTCGCATGGTCCACTCTGAAAAGACATTTTAAAATCATTCATTTCCTCTTATTCTTTCTTTAAATATTAAACTTTCAAATATCCATCTGAAGCTTATGAACAGCCTCCAGAGCCATTTTAAAAATTGGTCAGTTTGCACATTGTAGGTAACATCTAAGAAAACTATGGATTTAAGCTGTAGATGTTACTGGGAAAGTCCTCAGAGATTTCTGCTTTAGGGTTAATAAAAGACTATCTTGTAGAGTCTTAAAACAAGATTCTACTAGAACGCAAGGAATTATTTTAGTTAGGGTATTTGTCTTGTTTCCTAGGGCATAATGGCAGAAGGAAAAATGCCTGTGAGGCTAGCATCTGTTGGAGTATTTACTGAGAGGCCTCTGCATCTGAAATGCCCATCACTTCTGCAGACTTGGGCAGGGTGGGTGTGGGGGGTGCAGGGAGGGGAGAGGAGAAGACAACTTGGTTTGCATGCTTGAACCTGATGAAAGGCTCCCTGGTCACCAGAAAGGTGTGAGTATTGGGTGTAGAGGTGACAGCGCCTTCAGTTACTCAAGAAGAAGCCTTCTGGCGTTGACCATTCTTGTACATTCAACAAGCAACGTGTTTTAAGGAAGGGGGGGTTCGCGTGGTTTATATTCTGTCTGCAATCCATTAAAGCTTTAACTGCACTAATTAGGGATTTGGAATAATCAGTTGGTCTAAACTGGGGGCCTGCATGCTCTGTGGAGAAAAGCCTTGCTAAATAAAACAGCAGGATGAAGAGGATTGTGGGCAGCAGCTTTTCTGGGCAGCGGCCTAACCTACGGATTGGTGCGTGCCTTTGGCATGCAAATTAAGACTGCTCTCAAACCTGCTAAGGGGCTGGGTCCTCTCCGGGAAACACTTCATCTGCAATTAAGTAAGGTGACATTCTTGAAAAATTTAAACAAACATGCTGAATTTCTTTCCCAAATAATCTCCATATTTGTGGGGCTGTGCATGGTGCTGAGGAGCGTACTACGGACGGGTGGCCAGGGGAATCTTATAAAACACAAACTCATTTCAAAGCTTCACTGAACAGTGGTTTTGTTCCTTTTTCCCCCCCTAACTTAAAGGCCACCACAAGTACCAATATGATACACAAAGCAGTGTTCCACTTGACATTATGATAGGGTTCTCATACCAGAAAGAGTTGGGAACCATGGGCTTATGCCTCCCAAATTAATAAACTTTCAGTATCAGGCAACAGCATATACTCTGTATAACAGTGCTCAAACTTTGCAAGCATTGTAGTTTCGCTATGTGTGTGAATGTTATGTGTTCCTGCAGTTATTCTGACCATCTTATTCAGTGTGGAATCAACGTTAGGAATTTTTCAGGGACTATGTTGGGAGAATTTCCTTTCTTCTCCCTTTGTTCTCTTTTTCTTTCCCCTTTCTTCCTTGTATATTTTTCAAGTGACTGTGTGAATGCAGGATGAAAAATATGTGAATTATCGATAATCATGGCCTAAAGGGGAAGAGGAAGGGAGAAAGTTTAAATAAGATGGCAAAATGCTGATAATAGGGCAATTCAACATACTAATCTCTGTCTAGTAGAAAGTTTAAATCATCACCATCAGCAACACTCTCATCTTCTCCATAGCCAACATTTACAGACAGTTTATAAGTTAGTATTTTTGGCACTCACGAACTCATTAGGGTGAACTTACTTAAGCAGCACCTGTAGTCCCAGCTACTGGAGAGGCTGAGATAAGAGGATTGCTTGAAGGCAAGAATTCATAGCTGAAGTGCATTATGATTTCACCTTTTTCACTGTAGTTACTGTACTACATATGGCCTGGGCAACATAGCAAAACCCTATCCCCCCCACCCAAAAGATTATTCAACTGTGTACTTAACCTGAATAACTAAATGCCCAAACATATTTATCCAATACTAGGCTCCTGGAAAACAGGGAAAACCAAACTCTTGTTGTAACAGACAATTTTAACAAATTTAGTTTAAATGTCTTAACTGGCTTTTATTTTCAATTCAAGCATCAGGCTATCTCATTCTGTAAAATAGAATGTGTGTTTCCATGAGCTGAGTGGGTGAGTCTGGCTTTGAAGCCAGAAAAGAGCTAAAGAAAGCAGAAACAGGTAACAAAAAGTGGATCAGTCGTTTCAAAGTTACTTTATTAGGATTTAAACCGAGGGACTAACTTATGCCAGCTCTGGTAAACTGGGCTCCTTTCAAAGGGTTGCTGTGGAGCTCTTGTTTTTGGAAGACTGGCCAGTTGGAAAGTTCAGTGTGATTAAGCAGCATCTAGCGTGAGTGGCTCCATTCTGATTTGATTTTGTCTGTGGGGGCCTGGTCAAGAGTCTAATCTAAAACACACTCCATGAATTTTAGTTAACATTTCCTTAGCCCAGAAACAGTTTAACTGAACTTTTGTGACAAATGGGGGAAAAAATCACTTTGAAAAATATATCCCCATTCCCCGACATGAAACTAGAGATCGGAAAGCCTGAGATGTCTGCATGCTGTGTTTTTGCTGGAGGACAGTCCATGTCTAGAACTGACTTTGCCCCCAAGTTAGTTTCACTGCCTAAATGAAATAATCCATTTAAGGTAATTCCGCTCTATTTCTAAACAATACTAATCAAATACACAAGAATAAATTTCAGCTTTTGGCCTTAAAATTGCTTTCATGAATACATGCTATTAATATTATCTGAATATGTCCTTAATATCCTTTCTTCACCTGAGGACAGCTCTTATTTCCACATACCCAGCTTTCTCTCTAGGATGTTATGTTTATGGTCTGCTGTCTTTGGGAAGAGGTATAAAGTATGTAGCAAATGAATTTATACTTAGACTGATGGCACAAACTTCCAGCTTGTGGGTCACTGTTGGTTTGTGGTGGCTGCCTAGGGCATGGTGCTGAGGAGGATTCTAAGGCTGAATCCAGCCCAGCACAGGTAAGAGGCTGTGATCTAGTAATGCCTCACTTGGGCAGAAGGCATTCATTATAAATGGCACCAGAGCCTGGCGTGCACCATCCCTGGCCTAGACAAGCCCTGCCTATTTAAGACCTCTCTTACTCTGAGAGCCCTCTACTGGCTCATTTGTGAGACCTCCAGTGCACCCCACCCCTCGTGCTATGTTCCCTAGGGAGTCTCTTGTTCTTAGCTGAATGTTAATGATCACCCCTTCACCTTGTTAGAAGGGCTCACCTGAGCTTAAGGTCATGCAACAACAGAGAAACCCTTTTGTTTGGATACAGAGATTTTGGTCCCAAACTTAGATACCTGTCAAAGCCCTTCTGTATACTGACCTCTTATGTAGGAATTATCTGATCAGATGTCTGTTAAGCAATTTCTCTAGAAGCACAGGGCCAACACCTATGGCAATGCCAAGACTCTGAGTGGCCTTCTAACATCTCTCCAGTGTTAGATTTCTCACGCATTTGTCAAATGGGATTTTGACAGTGACCCCCGTAGGTAGGTGTTAGAATTACTTCCATTTTATGATAAGGACACTAAGACTCGAAAGGGTGATTCACCCAAGCTTGAACACCCAGTAAATCAGATTAAGAGTTTACCTCCAGAATGTAGACTTTTCAACTACCAGGTTGTATTCCCAGCCACATATCAGAACTCAAATTTTAAGAGATGCTAAATCTAGGTTTTTCCTACAATTTTTAAACTTCTTCCAGTTTGTGGGGAGAGTTAGGCATCATCTCATTAGCAGCTTACATTGAAACCTCAATAACTCATTTAATTTACTTCCAGAAAAGGCAAATCAAGAAAACTCAAAAGCTATTTGTAGTTTTATACCACAAAACCTCATAAAGTTCAACTTCTTTGTATTGTTCATTATTCTTTACATGAATGTCAAATTAACAAATAGAATCTGCAATTCAGTGGGGGTAGAAAAGGAATGGAAAGGATGGTAGGTGGTTGCCAAGAGAAGAAACTTCCAGTTGGCTTCCAAACCGAAACCTTGTGGTGTTTTCAGAAGTGTTTTTATTCTTGGCATTGATGATTAAAAAAAAAAAAAAAAAAAAGACTATGATTTACTGTATTCAGGCTAACATAAATCAAAATTAATTGCTCACTGATAATTTATGCTGACCTGTGGCTTAAAAGAGTGGTTGCTGGACCTTGACCCAGAGCTTTCATTAAGATAGGTCAGCTGCATTATACCATAGTAATGAAGAAAATACCTAATATTTGTTGGGCACATACAAAGAAACTGTATTCAGGAATGAGATTTGTTATTTCAATTAATCTGTTTTGGTACGTGGATTTCATTTGAGTGCTGAAATTCAGGAAAAGATATTATTGGTTTTATAAAAAAGTCATTCCTAAGTATTGTCCACAGAACAGCTGATGTCTGTGAGTGCTGCTGTTCAGAGGCTGTTTCTGGTGGTCTGCAGTGTAGGAGTAATGGGGCGTCCAACCTGCCTGCCCTTCTGGGGGTGTCTGGCCATAGGAAGACATTCAGCTCTTTCTCACCTTTCTCCCAGCTCTCAAGAAAAGGAGAAGCTACTGGATTTGGGTGCTCTTGTATTTGCCTTGTTTCAGTTTACCCAGCATAGTTCAAGCGTCTGCGGAGTAAGAGTGCCGTTTGTTCGGTGTTTCTTCAACCCCCATTTTTTTTTTTTTTTTGTGGAGACAGAGTCTCACTTTATCACCCTTGGTAGAGTGCTATGGCGTCCCACAGCTCACAGCAACCTCCAACTCCTGGGCTTAGGCGATTCTCTTGCCTCAGCCTCCCGAGTAGCTGGAACTACAGGTGCCCACCACAGCACCTGGCTATTTTTTGGTTGCAGTTTGGCCAGGGCCAGGTACAAACCCACCACCCTTGGTATATGGGGCTGGCACCCTACTCACTGAGCCACAGGCGCTGCCCCAACCACAATTTTTATCAGTGACAGTGAAGATTTAGATATGTTTAATTGCTTGTATCCAGAGAATAATTCTAAATAATGTTATAAACAGCATATTACAGTGTATACATAATGCATGATGCAATTATAAAGTGATAAAATTAAATTAGTAGTTCTGTAGCTTTTCTGAATGAAAAAAATTCTTCAGCATCTGGTGCAATGGCTCAGGCCTGTAATCGTAGCACTCTGGGAGGCCTAAGCAAGTAGATTGCTTGAGCCCAGGAGTTCAAGACTAGCCTGAGCAAGAGTGAAACTCCGTCTCAATTAAAAATAGAAAAATTAGCCGGCTGTGGTGGTGTGCACCTGTAGTTCCAGCTTTCAGGAGGCTAAGGAAAGAGAATCTCTTGAGCCCAAAGAGTTTGAGGTTGCTGTGAGCTAAAATGCTATGGCATCAACCCAGTAGAGGAGAATGAGACTGTGTCTAAAAAAAAAAATTTAGGTACAGTTTTTCTATATCCTATCATCATAATCTTACAATAAAGAATCTTTCTCAAAGGATTGTTTTATTCCAGGACTATCTATTTTATGTTAAAATGGTGTTTTCTTTTTAATGACAGGCTGATGATGGTAGTTGGGAGTTAGATATAAGGCAAATGTGGCAATACGAAAATTGGCAAACCTATGTTAGTTATTAAATATCTAAAAAATTTGTAGAATATCCGAGCTAAAGTGTACCATAGAGAATATAAGTTAATGATAGCTGCCTTTAAAAAGAAAAACAAGTACAGAAATAAAAAGATTAAGACATTTCTCTTCTTGCCTTTTTATCTTTACTCTTCCTTTCTCCCCTCCCCCCAAAGCAAACATTTATAAACAAAATTAGCTACAAGGTCTAATACAAAATTGGCTTGTCCTCATGTTCATTTATTTTATGCTGATTACAATTTCTCAAACACTAGAAACTACATCCTCTCATATGTCAGATTTAAAACTTCAAGATGGAGTGGCTCAGAGTGCTGTAATCCCAGTACTCTGGAAGGCCAAGGCAGGAGGGTCGCTTGAGCTTGGGCGTTTGAGACCAACCTGAACAAGAGCAAGACCTCATGTCTACTAAAAATAGAAAATTAGTGGGGAGTGGGACATCATGGTGCATTCCCATAATTTCAGTCACTTGGGAGGCTGAGGCAGGAGGATTATTGAGCCCAGGAGTTTGAGAGGGTGCGGTGAGCTATAATGACACCGATGGACTCTAGCCAGGCGACCTCGCAAGAGATTTTCTTACAGAGCAAGACCCCTTTCTGTCTCAAAGAAAGAAAATAGAACAAAAATAATGTCTCTCTTAATACAGTGAGTCTGTCAGCTTGGGTTTGGTACCAAAGAACAGAATCTGATTCACTGGCCCGGTACTTTACAAATTGTATGCCCACGACCAGTGTAAGTGTCAGGTAAAAATCACACAAAAATACCTCACAAGCTAAGTGCTGATCTGATCAAATGGAGTAGGTTTTTCCTGGTGCTGCTTTTAGTTTTAAAAATTTTAATAACATGTTTAAAGAGGCTCAGAGTTTTGGTGATTCTCCAAAAAGTTTTATGAAGCTTCAAAATCCACCCCATGGGCTTCAGATTGTAGAGTCAAAAATTACTCTGGGGTAAGAAGTGAAATACATGATTATTTGAAACATTGCTAGAAACTTTGTAAAATTAATGTTATTTGGGAATCCAAGTTTTCTTTTCTCTGCTGAAAATAACATTTATTGAAAACCCAGGTCACCAGAAAAGGTCACCGTATTAATGAAGGGACGCTGACAAGTGATTACTCCACTTATATCTGGGTCATGCTCCACTGGCCATCTGTCTTAACTAAATACTTAAGCTTCAGTGTGGATTTAAGTTAACTGTTAAAAAGAGAGGGTCTACCCCATGAATTTATCAGCAAATTTGTGTTTCAAACCCATCATTGCACTGGGCCAGGCCCTTTGCCATGGAGGCCACACTGATGGCTGCTGAAATGCACCCATCACTCCCATTGTCATTGCCCACGGCCTCAATTTGAATGTCCCAGGTGCTATTATGCTTACTTATCCGTTTTTTGTCCATTCTCATCCCGGATGGTACACAGTAGTAGCCCGAGGAAAGGAAAATCTGTAAACTCCAGCTTGTTACTCTCCCTGGAGGGTTAGTTTCACGTCAGAAATCCCGTTGTCTGGAGAGATGAATTACCAGATTTGGGAGTACTGGGAATCTCAGGGCCACCTGCCAGCTCTCCGCAGCTTTTCTCAAAAGGCTTTCTGGATTTCACAAACTTGTTTTTTTGTAAAACATGGCAGTGCCCAAAGGGTCAGTGAAAAGTCAGAGCAAAGCTTTTGAAACTTCAAATGAAGCCTGGGTGGTTGTGGTGCTCTCTACAAAGGCTCCATTGGCAGCAGGAGCAACTTTATGAATCTCCCAAGCAGACAGGAGCCTCTGGCTGGGCAGAAAGACGTCTGTCTGGCAGCTAGCTGCAAGGAAGCTCCCCTATCGCCTGTCCTGATAGAAAGACCCTCTACAAACTGCTGCTTCTCCAGGAGATGAACCCCAGCATATTGAGAGGACCCTTCTTTTTTTTTCTAGTTGCTGTAACTTTCTTCTTGAATTTGCCTGTAATTCCAGCAGGTTAATAACAAAGGCCTGCGGAATCGGGAAAGGTAGCTCTTGGCTATTACAGCAGAACTATCACTGAAACTCATAACAGCAATACTTTATACTAATATCTGTCCCCTCAGCTCAGAAGTAAGCAAATTACTGGTGTAGATGTGAGAACATGAAAGATTTGTGAGTTGACATTTCCAGTGTGAGTGTTGTTCACATCTGTTATGAACCAGAATATTGACACTTGCGTGCATACAGGGTTAGGTCCTATTCTGTGTACTTTACGTAGATTGCTTCATTTAATCCTCACAATAACTTGTGAGGTGTAGCCCTGTTATTATCATCATTGACAGATGACAAAATGAGGCACAGAGAGGTTAGGTGATCTGCCTAAGGACACCCAGCTAAGAGTGTGTAAATCAGGGATTATGATCTAAATAATCTATCTCCAAAGCCCATCCTCTCAACAGTTATTATTTTCAACCTCTAGGCCATGAACTAACTGTTAGTGAGTCAAGAAATCAATATGGTGGTCATGACCAGCATATTTTGTTAAAATAGAATAGAAAAATACCAGAGTGGTAAAGATGGTTTCATGAAATTTTTCTTTCAGATGTTTAAATAAAAATTTCTTGAGTCTAGGCATGTTTTATAACTCATGATTTTTCAGATTCCATAGTATGGTGCAAAAATGCCTATTACATATTACTCAAAGCAGGGTCTGGGGGCTGAGCTCAGGGAGGCCAAGGTGGTTGGATTGCCTGAGCTCACAGGTTCGAGACCAGTCTGAGCGAGAGCAAGACCCCATTTAAAAAAAAAAACAAAACTAGCTAGGCGTTGTGGTGGGCGCCTGTAGTCCCAGCTACCCTGGAGGCTGAAGCAGGAGAATTGTGTTAGCCTAAGAGTTTGAGGTTGTGAGCTATGATGCCGAGGGACTCTACCAAGGGCAACAAAGTAAGACTATCTCCCTCTTCCCCCCCCAAAAAAAAAAAAAAAAAAAAACCACAGGGTCTGGGGCAGCCCCAGGCACAGTGAAGCATATGGACATTGACGCTGCGTACAATAACGTGTGTAGTAGTCGTTCCGTTCAGGTTAGGAAAGGTTAGGTTTGTCTTCTAATGAGTTTTGGTGCCAAACTTACTAAAACTGTTTTCCAGTTTTCAAAGCTTTGGAGATTTCAAAATTTCTGGTTATATTTCACATTATACATATGAATATACTGGGTCTCAAATATATATTATTTCTTATAATGGGTTGAAATCAAAATAAAGTTTGAAAAATACTACACAATGCTATTATTGGAATCATTCACTATTAGAGTTGAGAAGGACCCTAGTCATATAGTCCATACATCCATAAAACCCAAATTCCTTAATTTTAACAAATAGAAAAGCCAGGACCACAAATGAAAGTGTTGTGACTTCTGGAGGCCACCAGTTTCTTTGCCCCAGAACAAGCCTCTGACAACACACAGCTCAGACCACATACTCTCTGCAGTTAGGTTACAGCAATCAATTCATATCATGCATCTTGAAGTTTAGATTCTTTTCACTTTTGTTCCAAGAGAAACTGAAGTTTCAGGCAAATGGTTGCCTCCATTTCTGAGTTCTCCGGGACTGGTGAAGGCCAAGAGATTTTCCCCAGCAGGACACTTAGACTCAGGTGAGTTGGCCGTAGAGTGAAGTGGCATTTGGAGTCTTTGCCTAGGTTCCAGCAAAGATTGTACATTTCCTGAGTTTGTGCTTGAAACTAGTCTCCCTGGACCGGCAGTTGACATTTTCCCCCTGTGGTGTTATATTCGTGTTTCCACATTTAACATGTCAGACTGAATGGACATTGTGGTCTAAGGATTTAAAAGATTTATAATGCAGTCCTGAAAATTTACTTAAGGAATATGTACTTCCCCTAGCAATAACAAATATTACTACAAATGACCATATTAAATTAAAGTAACTTAGCCATTTCTGATTTGTAGGAAAGTTGAACTTAATCCTATGGCAGTTCCCGTTTTAAAATGAAAACATTGCTTTGCCTGACCACAGATTTCCAGGCTGTTAGTCAACAGCGAGTGAAGGAAGTCTCAAGTGACTTTTTTCTTCAAGAAATACTCGGTTTTCTCCATGAGTAGAAAAATAATGTTAGGAAGAAAAACCCTGAAGAATCAACCATAGTTTTTTCTGGGTAATATTTCTCTGAGGAAAAAAATTTTTTTACACAGGAAACATCAAAAGTCTGGTAATATTTTTTCATAAGCTGAATAGTGTGTTCATGGATTGCCATTTTATTATTCTTTAAACTGTACATGTAAATATATATGCTCATTTGCATATATTTCATAATTTTTAAAAAATTTGTTTTTTGAGACAGAGTCTCAGTTTTTCAGGTAATGTGATTCTTCTAGTTTTGTGCTTTTTGCTCATGATGGCTTTAGCTATTCTGGGCCTTTAGTGATTCCATATAAATTTTAGGATTTATTTTTTTATTTCTGTGAAAAATTTCATTCATATTTTGATGGGAATTGCATTGAATCTATAGACTGCTTTCTGTAATAGGGACATTTTAACAGTATTGATTCTTCTAATCCATGAGCATGGACTATCTTTCCGTATCTTTTATATCCTCTTCAATTTCTTTCAACAGTGTTGTATGATTTTCATTATACAGATATTTCACTTCTTTGACTGAGTTCTTTTTTTTTTTTTTTTTTTAAGAGACAGAGTCTCACTTGTCTCCCTTGGTAGAATGCCATGTCATCACAGCTCACAGCAACCTCAAATTCTTGGGCTCAAGCAATTCTCTTGCCTCAGCCTGCCTAGTATCTGGGACTACAGGCACCTGCCACAGCACCCAGCTATTTTTAGAAACTAGGTCTGGCTCTGGCTCAGGCGGGCTCAAACTTGTGAGCTCAGGCAATCCAACCGCCTCGGCCTCCCAGAGTGCTGGGATTACAGGCGTAAGCCACCACACCCAGCCTAAAATATTTTGAAACAGCAGTACCAAACCCATAAAAAATTTTCTCTGTTATTTAGTGAGACTTATTACTTATAATGGTTTCTTATCCTTTCTTCATGTCTTTCCTGATTAATTCTTTAGTTAGTAGACAAAAAGCCTGCTTCACATGCTTTGCTCTTCCCCACATTAAAAAGTAATAACTATAAGGTGTACTGGCAAATGGTTAACAGCTGACTCTGGGGTAGGGCGTAGAGAAGTCCTGATTTGTGGTATTTACCAGTTTCCATGGTGCAAATACTCCCCCCATGGCCACTTTCAAGTTATTGGCATGACACTGAACACAGAGTAGCAGCACACTCTGTGTCACGCAGAGTGAGTTGTACAGTAATCCCACCAGGGATGATAACGTTGATGTGCATAACCTCGAACATATTCATAGATAATAATAATGCAGTATAATACATGATCAACTTTAAGTTAAATATCTTTGTTTTAAATGTAGTACTTGATTTAATTATAACTTTGCATAATTTATTTTATTTATTTAGAGACAGAGTCTCACTTTATTGCCCTCGGTAGAGTGCTGTGGTGTCACAGCTCACAGCAACCTCCAACTCCTGGGCTTAGGCAATTCTCTTGCCTCAGCCTACATAATTTAATTTTTAATAGTGGCCATGTTGAGCAACTGGCTGACAAAATCCCTGAAAATTTAATGGTCAGCTCTCACAAGCAGGACAAGCAGGCCAGGTCAGAGCCATTACTATGGCAAAGCAGAGGACATCTGGGGAGGCAGGCAAGGCAGCCTTTCCAGATCACAGCCCAATGGGGCTGCAAATCCAGAGACCAAAGAGATGGAACGCCCCAGGATCCCCGCAGCCCCATACAAAGGATGAGGCCCATGGGTTGTATGTAAATTGCCAGAGATTCTCTCGCATTCCCCAGGCCCTAAGCTCCAGCTCTTTGAACTCTTTGAAGATTTTTTTTTTCCGGGGGCGGGGTGGGGTCTCTCTTTGCCAGTGGCATCATCTTCATAGCTGAAGTAGCCTCTGACTCCTGGGTTCAAACAATCCTCTCGCTTCAGCCTCCAAAGTAGCTGGGACTACAGGTGTGTACACCATGCCTAGCTAGTTTGTTTTTCCTTTTCTATTTTTTATTTTTATTTTATTTTATATTTAGAGACAGTCTCAAGCCGTCACCCTGGTTAGAGTGCTGTGGCATCACAGCAACCTCTAACCTGGGTTCAAGCAATCCTCTTGCCTCACTTTTTCTATTTTTAGTAGAGACAGGAGTCTCGCTTTTTGCTCAGGCTGGTATTGAACCTCACTCAGTCTACTCACCTCGGCCTCCCAGAATGCAGGGATTACGGGCGTGAGCCGCTGTGACCAGATTCTTTTCTATTTTTTATCAGAAACAGGGTCTAACTCTTGCTCAGGCTGGTCTCAAACTGTGAGCTCAAGTCTTGGCCTCCCAGAGTGGTGGGATGACAGGAACGAGCCACGGTGCCTGGCCCAACCTTTTCAGCTTTGAAAACTGCCACTCTGAAGGGAGAGCAAGGCATTCAGGCTCTGCTTAGGAGCATTGGGTGTAGAATCCGGAGGCCTAATGGGTCTCTGAGGGCAGCTCTGCCTAGTGACCTCCAACAAGCGATGCGACCCCAGTTTGCAGTTACTGTGAAAAATGGGGGGTGAACCGGTGATCTGACTCAGCCAGCGCGTCTTCCTGCTCTGAAACCCAGAAGGCTGGACTGCTGAGGGCTTCAGCAAAAGTCACCAAAGGTATTAAAACTCAGACCATAGAGTGACGTGACTCCCTAGCTCTGAACTCCCCTGCCCCCAGCCATGGAAATACAGGGGTAACATTTCCAGCTGACGATGGAAAGATTTTTGGACCTTTAAGAATGTATCAAAGTGGGCGGCACCTATGGCTCAAAGGGGTAGGGTGCCAGCTCCATATGCCAGAGGTGGCGGGTTCAAGCCCAGCTATGGCCAAAAACAGCAAAAAAAAAGAATGTATCAAAGTGCAGTTATTTGTCCTGGAGATGGAAAGGCTTCTGTCTGGTTATCTGGTCAGGTCCAGGTTACTTGAGTCTTCAGCGTTTGGCTAAAACCACAGCCTTTGCTGTGCCTTATCAGCTTGCGTAGAAACTTGTTTTCCTAAATGATTCTTTGCCTTTGGGAATCTTTGCCAACCTTTTGACAAACAGCTGTATTGATGGAATGTTGCTTAAAAACCTTAGAATTTAGTTAAGGGTCAAAAAATGGGGTAAGCCATGGTTAATGAGGGAGAGCGGAAGGACAGCAGTGCAGGGGACACTGGCCCGCGTGCGTGTGGTTACCAGGAATACACCGTGCAGCTGTGTGCTGTGGTACGGCGAGGTTGCTGGGATTTATGGGTTGGATGTCTACGTTCACAACCACCAGCGCAAGGGTGAGGGGAGGGCTGGAGAAGGGAAGGGTTGGCAACAAGGCCTTGTGAGTGTTTTTCCTGTTTAATGCTTTTGACGTGGGTGCTTCATTCTCAATTCTAAAAAGCACTTAGAAAATATGAGCCAAAAATAAATTGGCATTTGTTGCTGACCAAACCCCTGTGAGGTGAAGGTAGGAGGGGTGTGTGTGTGTTATGGTAGTTCGTAGTTGTTCTATATCCAGAGCTGTAGGACAGTGTTCAGTTTACAATAAGAAACATGAGTTATTGATACTTTTTAACCAGAGAGAAGGTATAGACAAGCCTCACTTTCTCTCTCCCGCCAGCTCCCCTCTCTTTCTAATGCTGGACGGGAGTTTCTATTGGACACTAGATTCGTACTCTCCGTGTGATTCCAAGTCAGCCATTCCAGAGTTTCTCTTCTCCACGGGGCACATACCAGGTGCTCTGAGAGCCATGGACATGCAGGGCATCCTCGGGAAACTTGGAGTTGATCTCACAGTAGACAAAATACAGAGATGTAGGGCCGGGCACGGTGGCTTACACCTGTAACCCAGCACTCTACCAGACTGAGACGGGCAGATTGCTTGAGCTCAGGGGTTCAAGACCAGCATGACCAAAAGTGAGACCCCCACCTCTGCTAAAAATAGAAGAAGTAGTCAGGCGTTGTGACGGGCGCCTCTAGTCCCACCTGGTCTGGAAGCTGAAGCAGGAGGATCTTTTGAGCCTAAGAGTTTGAGGTTGCTGTGAGCTATGACGACGCCACAGCAATCAACCCCAGGGTGACAGAGTGCGACTCTGTCTCCAAAAAAACACACTTAACTACATTTTAATGGTTTATATATAATAACAGCTTCTGCTTTTTTGAGGTGCTTGCTATGTGGAAGGTCATTTACCTCACTGAATCCTCACAGCAGTCCTTGAAGCAGACACTATTGTTGCCCTGTCCACCAGCAGGTCCTCTTAGGTTGTGAACACCCAGGCCCACCAGATGGCCAGGGGCTGTACAAGACCTGGGTCCATTCAGAAGGATACAGGACAGAGCCACAGCAGGGAGGCTCAGGCTGCCTTCTGCAGGAGTCCTCGCAGCAAGACACAGGGCAGTCTCTTTAGACGCAGAAAGGCGGGGGTGGAAGCCATTCTGCCATAAGAGGCCTCAAACCACAGGGAGTGGAAGCTCTCGTAACACTCCACGGGCATAGTTCCCCAGTTCCCACTTCTAAGCTTAGCAGATATTAGGATTTTCTGATGAGTTCTGTGCAGCTCACCTCTAGAGGGTCATTCTTACCAAAATAGTTTTGCCGAGTAACATAATTGAAATAACCATCTTAGCAGGTACCAAATTTCACCAAAGATCAAATTCTCATACAGAGAGAGAAAAGATATGTGTTAATACTTACCTTCAGTTATTACTTACATTTGACAGAGAATAAAGCTGAGATTTAAAGAGGTTATCAGTTGACCTCAAATTACATCATAAATAACCAACCAGGAATTGAAAGTAATTTTTTTCTATACTGTTGCCTATATGAGTTTATTTTACTATTTGGAAAACCAGTTTGAATTAACCAACACTGAGAGGAGTTGGTCTTCCTGAAGAAGCAGCTTGTTTATCCTGTGGTCTTGGCCACTCCCCAGCACACTGCATACCCCACCTTAAGAAGCTTAGCACTGTGCCAGTTAGCAGTTCTGCTTAGAATAATAAAAGAAAACAGACATTCTTTCCTTTTTTGTGTGAGTCTTTCTTTTTAGTAGAGGCTTATGAGGAGAGAAAAAAGAAATGGGGTAGTAGAACCTATTATGTATCTGGGAAGAAATGAGAGCACTTGGCCAGCAGGTGCAGACAATTCTCTTTTGCACTGACGTTCCTTCTTTTTAAATCATCACCATCTTGTAGCACAGAAGCTAAGAGCTCAAGACAAAGCTTTATTGCAGTTCAATTCAACATATAAAAAACCAGTTTATATATCTGGATTATACTGCAGGAGCTATTTAAGAAATGTGCCATCCATGTTCCAAGTATAAAAGTAGAAGTTTTAAGACACCATAGCAATATTACTGTTGTTTCATTGAGTGTTTAATCACCTCTAAGCTTAGCAGTTATTAGAAATATCTGTTAACTTCCGAAACTTCATTGTGATATACGAAGGAATATTTTAGGCAAAATGTGAAATGGGTAAATACAGAATGAGTTTATGTTGAATTGCAGTGAAATAGTTGAAAACAATTGATGGGGGTGGGTAGAGAGAATGCCCAAGGGGTGTGGTAGTAATGTTCTGTCTCTTAACCTTGGCAGTGGGCACAAGTGTTGGCTTTATTACCTAAACGCTTTCATGCACCCTGTTCACTGAGCTTTTCATTGCAATTTTCAAAAGCACAGCCAACAAAGTCTGCCTGCCACTAATATGAAAAGATGTATGCTGTTTAGGTAAGAGATACCATTTCACAGATTGTTTTAAGTCTCATATTACATGAGTTTATGAAATGTTAGATTATACAGTGAGAAAAGAACAAAGTTTGAATATTACTAACAGAAGAGAAGTGTTAGAAGAATAACTTTGAAGTTTGCAAAGTGAAAGTATCAGGAAAAGTCGCCTTTCTTTTTATGAGTAATAAAATCAGTATATAAACAGATCTTCAGTGGTGATCTCTTTTTCCCTCTTCTTGAGTCTGCGTGGGCCGATTTATGTAGTTATCTGTACATGTTTACTGAGGTGGGCGTGGCATTGTGCTAGCAACAGTTGTAGGGACTAGAGTCCGGACCTGGAGGCAGGACCTGGATCCACCAAGAAAATGTTAAAACTTAAACAATATGAGAATCTGGAGTAATGAAAAAATTAGAGGCTCGGCGCCTGTGGCTCAATGGGCTAAGGCGCCAGCCACGTACACCTGAGCTGGCGGGTTCGAATCCAGCCCGGGCCCGCCAAACAACAATGACGGCTGCAACCAAAAAATGGCCGGGCGTTGTGGTGGGCGCCTATAGTCCCAGCTACTTGGGAGGCGGAGGCA
>CAUYRH010122443.1:0-29423 GCA_963574655.1 Perodicticus potto | reverse complement strand
AAAAAAAAAAAAAAAAAAAAAAAAACCTACATTGTTTATGTCTAAAATATTTGGGGATTTTAAAAAGCCTACTGTTTCCTTTAGTGGGTTCATGTCTCAAACTTCAGCCATGTCACCTCTCCAGCAATTTCAACTGGAACTAAGAAACTTTAAAGAAGTTATCTTAACATAAATAATTGTTAATCATAAAAGTTATCAAAAGCAACCCAATCTGCCAGTAGGCTGCCATCCACCTACATTGCTAAAAGAAAACCTTACCAGAAATGATTATTTTTACTAAAGTTGTCTCTCTGGATTTTACCATGATTCTTTTATAATAATCTCAATGATATCTTCTGAAACATTTAAAAATATGGATGAATTAGGATTGAGTAGTCAATTCTTAACTGTAAAATTTTAAGACAGTGGCTCAGCACCTGTGGCTCAAGCAGCTAAGGCACCAGCCACATACACCTCAGCTGGCAGGTTTGAATCCATCCCGGGCCTGCCAAAAAACAATGACGGCTGCAAGCAAAACATAGCCAGGCATTGTGGCGGGCACCTGTAGTCCCAGCTACTTGGGAGGTGGAGGCAGGAGAATCGCTTGAGCCCAGGAGTTGGAGGTTGCCATGAGCTGTGATGCCACAGCACTCTACCCAGAGCGACAGCTTGAGGCTCTGTCTCAAAAAAAATAAATAAATAAGACAGAAAGGTGAAGAGATTGGACAACTATATCGTGAAATTTTGAAGTCAGGCTGTCATTTTTGTATATTTATCCTTAACATTTGATACAGAATTTAAATATATGGCCATAGGCATCCATTAAGTCCTTACTGAACAATGTATGTATCTATAAAAATTAATTTCTCCCATTCTCCATTTTAAGATCTGAATGGTGACATTTGTGATGACAATATAATGTGTCAAAATTCCATAGTACATTTTTATGAAATATTTATAGATATTTTATTGAAAGTAAACTAGTGGTAAATTTAATTAATATATTGAGTACTTCAGTAACTATCAAAGATAACAAATCTTTTCAGTCATTGCCAATATAGAAGCTTCATTTAAGGGTACTTTAGCTCTCCCTTTATTTCAGATAGTAATTTTTAATGCAGATAGAAAAAGTCAGCATGTGTGGTATACTCATGGACAACTAAGTAAGTCATAAATACACTCTGAGGTCATAATAAAGCAGTAGATACATTATGATGAAATACTATTTTTCACAAGGAAATACTCCATCTCTTGTGAATTATACATGCAGAATGGAACTGTGATGGAATTGTGATTTGGCTAGTTAGAGAAACATGAGAATTATCTGAAAATCATATTTTCTTATCATTTTGCCTATGATAAAACATTTGATGAAATGTTTTATTTTACCTGGAATTACCAATTAAAGAGCTCCATCAGTTCTATAAGTACAAAGTATGTTTTACCATTTATCACTTTATTTTGAAAAAGAATACTTTATCATGAAAATCTTCTCATTCATAAAATGAAAACACATATTTTCCAATTCCTTTCCCCTATGGTATTAAATAAAGAACAAACATATTGTTAAAAATCCAATATCCTATCTTTTTTAACTCAACCTTTTATGAGAAAATAGGCCCCCAGAATTTGGGCAGATAATACTCAAGCCACAATTAACAAGTCTCTCTTTTAGTCTAAATATTCTGAATCAAGGTATGAGCCCACTCTTTCTAATACTTACATTGAGAAGCATCATTATCACTGACTATAATTTCATGGTGTTAGATATCCTGGTGTGTGGTTTTTTTTTTTCAGAAAGAAAAACTTAAATCTAAATGTATATATTTAGATGAAGAGGAGACCCCAGATAATTATGTTAAACAAATATGATTTTGTTAAATAAGCACAAAACAATTCTCACCCCGGAACTCTTCACGTGTTACTGTTGATAGACTTGGATATCTGATAGACTTAGACATCTGGTATTGGTGACCTTTCTTATTTGCGTACAGTTTAAGACAAGTAGTTTGTGGCACTGCCCTTAAATGTGCCCTCAAGCTCACTGATTTTTGTACTGACTTCGTTCTTAGAACGCAAACCATCTTTGTAAGTGTTCTTCTGGCTTAAACACTTACTTCCATTTTCAAATATTTTCTTGTCTTTCATTCATTAAGGAAAATATTTCTTTTCAGCTGTTTTTTTCAAATTATTGTCTTGCAAATGTTTGTGCTTCCATTCTTACCCACTCTATAATCTTGTCCTCAGACATTGGATTGTAGTAACATCAGCTATTCCTTCTAGGTCACTGATAGAAGCCAGATTACATTCTAAAACTTATGTTTCCAAAATTTCTATTTTTTGCTTATTATTTTGGAGGATACTTAGTGGGGTAGTTTTAAAATTCATAAAATAAAAAGAGAAAGAGACATCCTCCTCAACATATCCTGTGTAAATTCAATCTGCGTCAAAAAGAACTTGCATGGGAAATGGTTTCACACTGGAGTAAGTCATTCCATAACGCTTCACCATGGCATTACATATGAGTTCATCATTCATATCTCTAGGCGTATGGTAACAGAGAAACAAGATCTGGGTTTTTTTACCCAACTAAGCTGGTTCACTCACAGTTGGGGGTTTCAGTGATGAGTAGAAGCTTAGTAAATATATGCTAAGTAATACACCAAACAGAAATATTACGGATTTTCTTTGGAGGAACACAGATACGTTGCTGTTGTTCCAAAATGTAATTGGTTAAAAGTTTGGTAAATAGTGGAAGTTTATTTTAATAACAGGAGTAGAGAATATTTTTATAGTTAAGATATCAGCCAAAAGAAAATAATATAATCAAGAATCATATAATTTACGTTTTTGCTGCCCTTTTTCTTAAAGTTTCCACTAGTCTTTTTAGAAAATAGGAACAAAATTAGTTTCTATAACAAATAACTTTAACTGGTTTGACTATTAGGGAATAAATTAAGTTAGCTACAAAGGAGAAGGTAGCAGTCGGGAGTTGAACACAAACAGAGAATGAGAAAACCCAATGAAAACACAAAGGGAAGGAAAAGTGTTGAGAATCAGAAAGGGACCTGCAAAAGGTTAAAGGTACATAAACATGAGCTTCACAGAAGTCAAAGATAGACTTTCATGGAGCAGTATCATGGAGTGGGTTTGTTTTTGTGTTTAGAGATGTCATGTAGATTTGCTATATACCAGCAGCCCTTTGTACCCTTGCCTCTGACCCATCTGCCTTGCTAATGCATTAGATTCATAACGCACACACGAGAACATACAGTGGGGTTGAGTCTAGGAGTATCTTTGTAGTTCTGTTTGCCTTAAAAATAAATATGAACTTTTAACACTACATGAAAGAATAGCTTTAAGGAATTTATTTAAACAATTTAGCAGGGCCTCCTTCATTTTTGTCATAATCTCAGCAGACCAAGATATTTCCATCAGATTCCTCAGGAAAAAAACTTGAAATTATTTGAACTGATAATACAGTGTTATACTGGTGATGAGACTAAAAATAAAATGCTATGTAAAGTCCCCAACCTCAGGGCTTCTGACTTAAAAACTACTTGTATATGCAATGTAAAACTTGGTATTTCTCCAAACAGCCTTACCCACTGTGATTGACCTAAAGCAAGGAGGTCTCAAACTGCAGTGGGCACAAGAATCACCTGGGTTGCTTGTTGACAATGCAGATTCCTGAGTTCCATATCCAGAAATTCTGATTCAGTAGTTGAGGGGTAGGACCCAGAAATCTGTGTTTAACAACTCCCTACCCCCACCCCTGAGATTCTGTAGCATGTGATACTGACCACCACTAGGTGTAGAGTCATCTTCTTTTATGCTAATATACACAGATTGATAACTAGCTGTAGCTATTTTGAAAAAGTGATTCTCCTTCACCTTTCTCCACTCTGTCAAAGAGGTAAACTGAGGAGATGTTTCCCATCTCTTGGAGTAGAATTCACCAATCTTAAAGAAACTATATTGTAAATGTAACTAAGCATGTATGACTTGATTACCAAGACTCTAGTTCAGTTTAGTATGCTTTAAATGGGTATTAGGGAATGTGTGCTAGAAATTAAACCACTCATGTAACATTATGTCTGTGGGGAAAGGAAGGATGTGTACAAAACAATTTACAAAACGTTGGAATTGCATAGATAAATTAAGAACGGTTTAAATTTAGAAAAGACCTTATGCCCAAGGTTAAATTGATTGCCTCTGATGAAATTCTATGACCTTATGAAACAAAGTGGTAGAAGGTAGAACTAGCCTTCCAGTATTATAAATTGTTAAATGAGATAATGTGTTTTGTTTCATTTGACATATATATGAAGATTACTAAGTTCCCACCCCCTTTTCTGCAAAAAGAATATGATTTGATAGAAAAAAAATTAGTTCTGCTGATTTATGACCAATGCTGTATCCTATTTTCTAGTTAACCAGTGTTATGAGCAACATGGGTCCCTCCCCATTTTCTGAGGATGTGGTAATGAGCAACATACTTTCTTAGTTCCCTCTCCCAGTTTCTTCCTTCCTCTCGATATAACTCAAAAGATACAGGATGTTGCAAATAAAAATCTTCCCTAGGCTAGAGATAAAAAAATATTGTTGATTTGTGCCTATTGACAATATTTGGATTCTCAAGATCCAAAATAAAATGAACTAAAAGAAACTGCAATCTATTTTATCCAAATTGTTCTTAGTTGCTCAGGTCGTTCCGTCTCTTCCTGTTTCTTAACTCTTTGGGTGGCTTATGCTCAGGTATAAAGTCACTCTTTCATCACATTTAGTCTACTATAGCTTTTCATTTATCTTCACTTCGTATTACTCAGCTCATGGGAGCAATACTAACTAGTGAGGCTAGTCTACTATAGCACCAATTAGGACATGGTAGCCTATATATATAAGGGTAGTCAAACCGCCTTGTGGTCAGAAGACTAGAAAACTTTTCTTCATATTTCTTGATTGGATGGATGTGAGGAAAGATCTTGTGTGGCAATACATTTTAATTTTTTGAAAGACTGGTCAATTTACATGTGTGTGGGGAATATTTTTAACAGAAACTTTTCTGATTAAAATTAGAGATATGCATATACAAGTATAAAGGTGAAAAAGATTTATCTGCTCTGTGTTGTTGTGTATATTTGGAAGATTCACATTCTAAACAACCAAACTTAAAGCAAAAAATGTCCCATTTATGGCCAAGTAGACTTGCATGCCAACAGAAAGACTTGGTATTAAAACCATATGCAATTCTAGCCATATTTTTCTATTTTCTCTTCATGGGTATTGCATGATAGTATTTCTAATACAAATACTAATATGCTTTGGAAATAATGGCACTCGCAGGTCTTTCATCATATTGTATCACTGCTTTATCATATTAGGCTAATACACTGCGAGAGTTGGTAGAACCTCTCCATGCCAAATCGGATCCACTTCTGTTGGCACTCAACCCATTGGACTCACAGATTGATAAGCTAATGTTTAGAGAATTTAGATCGGAGAGAGTCGGCACGGCGCAGACTCAACATCAACCTCTTGCAAGCAACTAAAATGGCCTCGTCCTTGCTGTTTATAACAGAAAACAGACTTGTAAAAAGCTTAGATCATCAAGTGTTTTGGATTGAGGGCCTCCCTAAAGGGATATTAAGAGGGGCAGGCCACTCTTAAGAAGAATGCGAGCTTTCTACATTGGGACTAGCATAAGATCAAAGCCAATCAAGATGGAGCACAGTAACAGAAAACTGCCATTTCTGTGGGAGAACAGAGGGGAAAGGGCCTTGATTGGGGAAGGGCTGTGTGTGGTTACGCCTCAGTTGTGTTCTCCTGATACCAGGAAAAGAGAGGGATCAGCTCCAGTAACTAGAAAATCATGGCTGTTTAATGGACTCTTCAGTGGCCTCTTTAAGGCAAAGCAGATGAAGCAAATTCTGTATTGTGTTTTGCATTTTTAAAATTTGACGTGCTGTATTGTACTAAATTAAGTGTACTCTATTAAGGCAAGGTATACACAATTTGCTCTGAAATTTAATATGTTTATTCTATTATAAGGTGTATTCAGGTGCAACACAGAGACTGCTTTCGGTGACACTAATGAAGAAAATTCTTAATGTCAGGCTTCATTAGACTCATTAGCTAAAATCCTAACTTTATTCTTATTTCTTGGCACTTATATGCAAGTGGTGTTGCCTCTTAGGGCAGGCATGAGCTATTCTTTTCTGTAAAATATTTCAAATCAATAGGCTGTGGTTTTCATTTTTGAAAAAGTATTTTGTCTGGATGTCCTTCAAACTAGCTTCAGATATTATTTAAATCTGTGTAACTAGGTCCCCTATGGCTCAGTATTGCTTATTTTTCTTCTGTAGTGGATGTGAAATTTCCTTTAGTTGGATAAGATACACTGTAATAATTTCAATGCTAATTAATGGATATTTCATACTGTGCAATGAACAGATAATTTAACAATGTATTTTGAACTGTTTTTTTCTTCCTGTCACCGCAGTGTGTGGTATTGCATAATGTGAATACCTGTAAAATTATAAATTACTTAAAAAATAAAAATATGACCAATTGGTATCAGATCTTTTTAGATAGCTAAATAATTTGCTAAGTATGCTTGATAGTAAATCTCTTTCTAAAGAGAAGTAATCAATGCTTCTTTCTCACAAATGGAATTTGTGTTGTGAATAAAATCCATTGATCTGCCTTATAACTGCCTCTCTGCTCTAACCATTTTAATGTGTTTTTAAAGTATATATAAAAATGATGATTCTGGTATGTAGAAATCCCTCAAAAAGCATTTTTTGGCATTGGCATTTAACATTTATGTGTCTTGGATCATTCTCACTATTTAAGTCATAGTAAAATTTTATGATCTGAAGAATTTTAGTTTTTTTCTCATTAAAGAATATGGTGACTCCACATTAATCATTAATTCTCAAATATAATCTGCCCTTAGCTTTGGTTTTAAACTCTTCCCTTTGTGAATTCCTGCCTAAGAGTCGGGTATCTTCACCGCCATGTTTCTAATGGTTAAATTTTCTTAGTTCTGTGGGTAAATCTAGACCCTGTCATATATGTTTGTGATTGTCCTTCAAAGAACCTTCCCTTCTTTGAGTCAATAAGTCAGTGCTAAGGACACTAAGATTTTGCCATCTAAGCTATTTGTCATAAAAACTACCATAGTACTCTGAAAATTCAACCACTGCCATATGTATGTATTTTATACATATATATATGTATTATTAAACCACATAATTTGGCAGAAATTACATACTGCCAAATATGTAATTTGAATAAACCTTTAGCTCTCTTTTATATCTTTATGGAAGTAAGATTTAAAGGAGGAATTGACAGATACAAGTACAGGCCATACTTGATTTGGATGAAGCACATTGTCCTTTTTACAATGATGGGCTTTACGTGTTCTTCTTTAAAAATACACTTACCAATATTGGTGGAACCATTCAAGCTGTCCTTTTAAAAGAAGGTGATTTTTTCTCACTAAAATTTGTTTTTTCATCAGAGAAATTATTGCTCAATAGTAATGCTTGAGTACTATTATTTTGCCTAAAATAAAATAAATAAATTACTTCTAATTAAGAAGCAGGTAGCTGATTACAGAGGGAGGACTAAAAGCCAGCTTTTAAAACAGTATCTTTTTTTCTGATATAACTGCCCTGTTTCCTGCCCCTATTTTATAATGCTAGGCATAGTTGGTTGACTTATATAAAAGCATGAATTAGAAGAGCTAATATTTAATTTTAAAACAATTCAGATTATAGTGTAACCTCGGAATACTTAATCATCTTTAAAATAAAACCTACAAAGACATTAAATCCATTAAAAGTTCGTTACCTTACATATAAATATGTTCATAATGGTGTGCTAGTAAATTAGTATTCATAGAAAATATTCCCATGGTCTCAATGCAAATGTTAATTGCCCTTTGTGACAAGAATAGTGTTTCACATACTTGATGTCATTAGCCTGGAAACCTCAAAGCAATCTATAGTTGTAAAAAAACAAATGCTTCTAAACCTCGATTGGTAACCACTATACTATGTCCAGCCTTCTCTCTCATTTATTATTTAATATTTCCCAACTTTTTGTGCTTGTTACACAGCTGTGCTGTTTCTATGAGGATATCATTGTCCAATTTTAAAAGAGCACAGTTCCCTTCCAAAATATGTACCAAAATTCATTATCCATTGTTGGTTTAGTTCTCCAAGAGCCAATTGGAATATTCATTTGTTTTGTTTTCATTTTTCACTCTCCTTCTACATTATCATTGCAGGGGTGGGGAAATGTGGAGGATACTAGAATGAAATTTTAGGTCCTTAAGGTTTTATTATTCTTAATTTTCACCAAGGAAAAATAAACAAAATTATACAATAGCCTGTCCTAATAATTATGCAGTCACCAGATAGGAAACCCTCTTTGGAGAACATTGTGTATAAAATAAAGAAAACCTTACTCTGTCTGAATATACTGGGTGCATGCAGCACTGTGCCAGGTAGAATGAGAAATGCAAACCCCACTCATGGGGAAAATCACAGTCTAAGTCTCTGAAATAAACAAGGGTCCATAATGGTACAGGAAGAAAAAACATTAGAATTTCTCCTTGAGTTTTATATCTCATCCTTCTAAGTTTCTTTTCCGTGTATGTTTTATAACATCTATTAATAGAGTAATACATGTATATAAGTCTCTGTCCTATACAACAGAATTACAAAAAAAGTCTAGAAACCACTGAGCCTGAATGTAAGGAAATACATAAACCAAAAAAACTTTTTGGTATTTAAGAAATGTATTATCATCTACTAAAAGCAATTGGCAAGAGATGCCCACAAACTAGTATTTTTCATTAGCTAATCTTTCCTTGAATTTTTCTTTATCACTTACTACCTGGAGGTCATATGCAACCTGAAAAAAAATAATGAACTGTTATGATGCTCACTACATTGTTAGATTCACAATATTTCATAGTGGAACAGAATATAAAGAGGATCTTCTTTTACCCTGCCAAGTATGACATAGCCAGAAATGGCTCTGCCTTGGCACAGAATACAAGTTAATTCATTAATAACTTAATTGTAATTTTCTAATACATCAGTCAATGAAATTTTATATAGGAGAGGAAAGATGTGCTCTTTAATAAAATTGGAAGTAGAAGTGTATAATCTGACACAGAACAGTTTATATGTTGTAAGTATTAATACAATTTGGGGGGAAAATTATTTCTACATAGACCCAGATTTCCTGAATAAATTAGATACAGATTAAAATTTCATTATAGCAGTAATACACTTCCTCATTAGGAATTGCAGAAGGTTCCTGTATATGTCCTGTGACTTGAATGCGGTCTCTACACTTTGCCAACTTTCAGAAAATATTCATTCAAATTGCAAAGAGCTGGTTTTCAGCCACTATGCCAATGGCTGAACTGGCACATTGAAAGAAAGTCAATCAGGAAGCAGACCTCACCAAGTGCTTGCCTCCTCTTCCAAAGCAAGCCTCTCCTAAAAGAAGAAAAAGCAAAGGTTGAAAAAAGAGAGAAGCCTGAAGAGAAGAGAGAAGGAGATGAAGAAGAAGAGAGCAAAAAGAGAAGAAAATATAAGGTGCTTTCATATTTTCAGTTGCAGCAATAGCTTATTTGGTATTCATCTGAGAAAAATCAAGGAAACAAATTGAAAATTATAAAAGAAAATAAAGGTCTGTTTTTGTCTTGAATGTTGAGTTCTGTGTTGTTTTGACTGTTGGGCACAGTGAATCAGATTTATAATGTGACTCTGCCCCTCACCCTCTTCCTTTGAAAATAAAAGGACTCTTTGTCTAGTCTTAGAATGTTAAGTAATTGGTGGCATTTTGTGGTAGCCTGGCATCTCAGTCCCTCATCCTTACTCATCCCACTACTGTGTCTTGTGCAGTGCTGCATATGTGTATGATGTGTAGGGGGTGGGGGTGGGGGGTTTGCTTATTTCTACCAGGAGCCACACTATACCATTACTATACCTGGAAATGTTTCTGTGTTCCGTTTCATTGTGATTGCTTGTTCAAATGTGCTACCCAGAGATAAATCCATACTCAATTCTTCTTATAGCTGTCAAACCAGATTCTTTGTACAATTACATTGTCTTTTGATTGAACGCTTTTCTCCCCCTTAAAAGCAAGAAGGGGGGAAAAACTTTCACTTTTTATTGTCTGATAGCTATGTATGTCACTTTTATATTGAATCTTCACTTATGTTTCTTAAAGAAATTTTATAAAAATCAATCATCTGCCCCAGTATTCCACAAACTTTAAGAATTGGGGAAAAAACTGGGTCAAAATGTTTTTTAAAACAAAATATATACTCCTTAAAGTTCTCTTAAAATAAATATTTCCTATGTAAAAATATTTCTGCCCCCCCCCTTAATCCTAAAACTATAATCAGAATTCCTTTTTTCCTTCACCTTCTTTCTAGAACTGAAAAAGTAATAATATATTAGGCCACCTGATAACTAGTATAATGCATATTTCTTAGGCCTCTCATTTCTATCCCACCTTCTACTTTGTGAAATTATTCTGGCTTTTGATGCAGTTTTGCCTTAGGGGGAAAAAAATGTGATAAGTACTAAATAATTCCTCAGGGTCCATTCCTGGCCTAAGATTTTATGAAATAAAATTATTCTATTCAAACATATCCTTGTTTTTACAACAACTTTTAGTTACTCTAAATGCCCGTATGATTTTGTGCCTTCCTCCTTCCAAATCATTCTTAGTTAAAATTCCCTCTTGCTTCCATCTTACTCATAACCCACAATGCAGTTCTTCCCTTTTATAGTCTTCCATTCTCCATCCCCCAGTGTCCTCTAGGTATTGAAAACCTTTAAGGATGAGCCAACAAAGAATTAAAAAACTGTTCTTTAAAAGGATTTTTGTATTTTTAGATTATAGTTCTAACTTATCTATATGGTTTGTAAGTTAAAATTCATTATAGAGGACTTAGTGATAGCATATGCTAATGATAATGGATTTTCTAATGGAAAGACTCAATGATCATATCAACCATTAGCTACTAACTTCAGTGGCAGAGCCAAAAGTTGAATATGGAATTTAAATAAGGCTAGTTTTTAATCCTAAAGGTGATGCCTTCAAGTAAAGGCGTACTGTATGTTTTGGTGCTTTTTTGGCAATTTTAGTTACACTCATTTAAAAATATTTTTGAATGCTGCATTTTAAGAGAGTGTCACATTCATTAATATCTACTGTTAAATACATAGTTCAAATGATTACTGAAAAAAAAATGGCAGTATAGAATTCTTACTAAAATCATGGATTTTGGAGCCAGATTGCCCAGTTGGAAGTCTAGCTCCACCATTTACTAAGTGTCACCTTGAACAAGGTGCTTCCCTGCTAATAAATGAAGACCAAATAGATCTGCTCTTTGGTATTGTTGTGAGGATCAAAATGAGATCATAAATGTTAAGCATTTACTCCACTGCCTGGTACATCTAAATGTTAACCAATATTATTACCAATTTGGGAGTCTTTTGAAAGCATGTCAGAAGGCCTAAAATATTCACATGGACCATGGTGGAATGAACAACATTCCATATTTACTTTGGGGGCCGAAATAATTACTTAATATTTAAGTATTAAGTTAGGTATTAAAAGAAACATGATATAGCCCTACTCCAATCTACCACTCCAAGCAAAATACCAGTTCATTTTTATCATTATTGAGAAAGATATTACAACAATATTCAAGCAATTTTAAAAAGACAGGAGTTTTATTTGTTCAGCTAGAGCTAAGATCCTTACTGAACCAGTCTCCAATTTTTTTTTCAAATATACTTAATTGGAGGATTTTTTCCCCCAGGTCTTACAAATGCTAAGTAGCTTCTCTTAGTATGTGCCAGATTTTTTCCCTATATAAACATAATGCCATATCTCATTTTAATTAAAACATTACTATTGTGATAATTTATGATCAGTTACTATATTTATATTATGCCAGGCATTATCATGGCAGTCACATGAAACATACTAAGCCTCTGTGGCACAATCAGAAAAATTCTATAATCGAATATATTCCAGTGAATGCCATTCCATCTTATGAAGTCTGGGAAAATGTAAAACTTCATTCAGTATTGCTAACGTAGGCAAGCTTATTAACCAGCATTTCTATGTTTATGAGTATAATGATAAAGTATATTCATTAATGTTTTAAAATATTAAATTATGTACAGGGTTGTTTCCACATTGTGTACCTTTTACACTCAAATCCTTTAAATATAATGGACTCAAGATATATATAGTGATTTTCTATCAAAAGAATATTTGGTTGATCAAAGAATCCTATTATTTGATTATTCTAAAACAATTAGCTGCCTGCTGCTAATCTTACCCAATATAAGCAGCAGCTGTGGATTTGGGTTTTTGTTTTAATAATAGTGTTTTCACAGTCATTCATTATCCTGTTTTCCCAGATAGTTTTGATTTTTTTTAGAAGATTTTTAGGGCATCAACTGTTTATTACAATGGATTCATGTCTCCCTCTCCCTCTCTCTCTTTCTTTCTCTGGACATTGCAGGCGAAAGTAGAGAAGAAAAGTTAGGAGACTCATTACAAGATTTATACAGGGCACTGGAGCAAGCTAGTCTGTCACCACTAGGAGAACATCGTATTTCAACCAAGATGGAATACAAGCTATCATTTATAAAGAGATGTAATGATCCTGTAATGAATGAAAAACTACACAGGCTGAGAATTCTCAAAAGCACTTTAAAGGTAAGATATAAAATGGAAAGATAAATTTCTTTGAAAAGATTCATTTTTGAACTCAAAGTAGATTACCAGGTATACAGGTTAAGCTACTTGAGAGACAGAGGCAAGAGACTCGCTTAAGCCCTAAGAGTTTGAGGTTGCTGTGAGCTGTGACACCACGGCACTCTGCCAATGGCGACATAGTGAGACTCTGTCTCAAAAAAAAAAAAAAAGAAAGAAAGAAATACTAAATGGGAGGCGGCTGGAGAATAGGAATAGGTAAACAAGAAGACCCTGAAGCTGAACCACCTCTATGTTACAATAAGTATATTAACTAAGAGGAAATCATCTTAACTTTACATTAACATCTCACAGTAGTATTAAATGTTATGTGACTTAGTTCTAGAAGAAAACAGGATGTGATAAAAACTTATTTCCAAAAATACAGAGTTGGTACTATCCCTCAGTCTTTCGATTTCATAACATAAGTATACCATGTAGTATAATTATTAGAGTTATTAAAGGAAGTCAGAATGCATGCACAATGCAGTAGTGGGTGCTAAAATAGTTCAAGATACTTTGTGATTATTTCCTGAATGAACTACAGAGCATTTGGAGTGAAGCCACAGTGATTCACGTTCCATGTAGAAATTTTATAATTGGTCTGTTTATGTTTTATCATTTCCCAATTCACATGTTACTTTCCTGTTATACATTTTTGTAAGAGCTTACATTTTCTTCAGTCTTCCTATTATGCCACCCCCAGATTGGGAAGGAGGTAATGTGGACCAGGAGCAGCAAGGCAGGAAGTTAATGAATGAAGCCGACAAGTGAGCCTTTCTCACAGTGTATGTCTCAGGAGACCTTGCCACACAAACAATCTGACAGGCCCTGCACCCTTAAAAAATCAAAAATAGAAAAGAACTATCATACAGAATAAGTGCCACGGTAATTCCAGGAAACAAAAGGTCAAAAGGCTCCCTTGGGAAGTAATTAGGACCCATAGCATAATGCTGAGGTTTTTTTAATTTTGAAATTTAGAAAATGAATGATTTGGAAAAATTTCAGGTAGTAAGCAGCCAAGTTTTCAGAGTCAATTAGCTTTTCATTGGTATTCATGCAAACACTACTACAGATCCGGGGACAATTTAACAGATTTTTGGTAACTAGAATTTTAGAGGGAACTATAATATTCATAAGAATAATTTCAGTGACCAACCTTCCTCAAAAGCTATCCTCCTCCCCCACCTTATAGAGCATCCCTACCTCTCCACATGCAGTTCTAAACTTCCTGGTTTAGAAGACAGGCAGGAATTTTGAAGCAGCTCAGTCTCACAGATCTCAAAAATGTCCTCTCCCTCTCTCCCCTCATTCCCCTCCTCCCCGTGTCCCCCTTGCTCCTGTCTCTTATGCTCTGTAGATTCCCCTCAAAGAATGTCATTCCAGTGACAAAAAAAAAAGTATGAGCTACTGCTGATGTTCAGTTCAATAAGCACTGGTGAAGCACCAGGCACACAATGCCGTGCTTAACTCTCTGGGGCAAGGAAAGATATGGAAAAAGTCACTGTAAAGAAATATCCTGGCTCAGCGCCTGTGGCTCAACGGGCTAAGGCGCCAGCCACGTACACTTGAGCTGGCGGGTTCGAATCCAGCCTGGGCCCGCCAAACAACAAGGACGGCTGCAACCAAAAAAAAAAAAAAGAAATATCCCTCACTGGTACAAATGAACTATACTTTTTAGCATGGAAAATTAATAGGGAATGAAATCTTTTATTAGGGAAGATAATCAAGCAACCCTGCCTGTGTCTTGCTCCTGGAATTTTAACAGGCCCCTCAGCAAGCACAGTTCTTGGATCCCACCACAGGCAACTCACAACATCCTCAGTCCTAGCTCTCTTCCATATTCCATTCAGCCTCAGGGACCAGAAAAACTTCTTAAGCACCTTGCTTTCTTCTTTCCCTCTAATCTCTGGCTGGCACAGAAGCAAGCCGCCTCACTTCCTGCAGAACATCTATCTATATATATGCCTAACCCTTCCTTGGTTCCATAAAAGGAATGACTGAGCTTCTCAGACTGTCTTTACCCCTTTTCCTTTGTCCCACCTTCTACCTGGGAGATTATCCCGCAGAAAATAGTTGTACATTGGTGGGTTATACCAAAATGAAGCATAGTCTTCAGCTAAGACCCAGGCTCCAATATAGAAGGGAAAGCCATTCTCCATGACAAGCCCCCAGTGCTACAGAAAAGGAGCTCTGATATTCACACAGCAAGAATTATGGTAACAGGAGAGCCATGCTACTCTCATTCAGGTATGAAGACCTTACCATAAACAGGACAGAGAGGACAAATACAAAAGTGACTCCAGATAGAATGTACTGAGTTCACTCCGTGGCAGTAATGGAAAAGTTTAGGGACATAAATGAGGGAGAAAAACCTTTTTGTCCAAGTGTTTAAGGAAGGCATCCAGAAATGAGAGGCTTTTGAACTGGATCCTAAAGAATGAGGAAGGTTTCCATAGGCAGAGACAGGCATTGGGACAGACCAAAAGAAAAAATAAACCACACAGAATGGGCAAAACAGGGCATACATCAGTTACAGAAAAAAGTACACTAGGATTTGAGTCTAAATAGTTGACTACACCAAAACTGTTCCTTAATGGGCTTCTTAACTTGTTGCCTACTAACTTCTTATTTTAAACTTACATAAAAATGTGACCCTATCTTAACTGCTGAATTCCTATGTTTTTCAGGCCAGAGAAGGAGAAGTAGCCATTATTGATAAAGTCCTAGACAATCCAGACCTGACATCTAAAGAATTCCAACAATGGAAGCAGATGTACCTCGACCTTTTCTTGGATATCTGTCAAAATACCACCTCAAATGACCCACTAAGTATTTCTTCTGAAGTAGATGTAATCACTTCCTCTCTAACACACACTCATTCGTACATTGAAACGCATGTGTAAGTGTATTCTGCCTTCAGGCCATCTAGCACCTGCTGGCACTCTGAACAAGTATATGAGATAGATAGTTTTTATATCAGTGTGTGGGACAATTGACAAGCTATACTTTAATGTCACCAAACTATATAAAACAAACCAGATAACGGTCAGAATACCACTATCTTTAATGAGCATTTGTATATTTTATATGCAGTCAGTGCTCAGCTTATGTTTACCATGTGCAGAATCAACTGTCTTTAATGACTTAAAATTAACTTTTGCAAACAATTCTAAATACAGGTGGTCTTCAAGTAGTAAAACCACAAAAAGGCAGTTTTCTATCTAAGGTCATCTTTTCTCCCTTTAAGTTAATTTTATATAAACAAAACTTCAAAAGTAAATCACATTTTTTCAGGTGCAGACATCCTTGTGGGTGGGAAAGAATTTAAACCTTTTTTATATTTATTAAAATGTTCTAAGAATTTTCTTAAACATTGCACAAAGTTTAATGCTGTAGTTTTATTTTTGTGAAATGTAGATGAGCATACAAGAGCTAAGCAAAATAGAAGAGCATCAACATAAGAAAAGTTCAGGTATCTAATATTCAGTCTTAATAGTCTATTAACTTGTGAAAGCTGGTTAATGGAAATAGTATTCCAAATCTATGAGAACACTTAATGGTGTATCAGGGCAAAGCTTTGTAAGATGTTTTTGTAACTAAGACCAAAATTGAAGATAGAGCTGCTTTATTTTCTTGGTTTAAATCTTCCTTTATTTTTGTAGCGATGAAATGCTGATTGTGTACAGAAGAATTTGAGAATGGATTTTTTAAAAGACTTAACTCACCCAGAAAGGCAGCTAACAGCTATATATATAATTTCAGCCCAAACTCATGTTTTTAAACTCCAACTCTTAAAAGACAACAAGGTTAAACTGCAATGAATCAACTCTCCAGCTAGTTTCCAATTTTTCCCCTAGTCCATTTTTTAAACTTATGTAATTATATTTCAGGCAGGGAAGTACAGTATGTTTAGTTACAGGATGATGTGTGTTAAAATATAGAAAACAAGGTTGAAAAATAAAAGCATACTTCTTTCCTAAGAAGGAGGAAGGTGATGGTCACTCAAAGAGATATCACATTGAATTACATGAGACAAACAATTTGGAGGCTTTTTCCTAGCTTCATGAATTGTTTTATAGAGTGTATGAAGTCTATGAAAAAGTCCTCTTCATATATTTCCATTTATAAGCGTCTCATTTTTAAAAGTAATCACAGCATGAAAATGACTGTGCTGCTTTTTAGTGTCTGGCTGCATAACGTACAAGTCACAATTTGCTGTTTTTTCAAGAGGAGGAAGGGACCTCCTTTACTATTCTATATCCTAAAATCTACTTCTAATCAGCTTTATACTGTTGCCTGTACAGCTCAGTGAATGTACTTTCATCTTTAAGAGTTCAGATATATGCCAGTGAATATTTTTGCTGTAGAGGAAAAAGTAAAACTCCACAGCGGGGATCATTTTCTTTGAAACACCACTGAATCACTAGCGTTTTGCAGACTTTGCACAACTGTACAGGAGAGTGGCCTTTCTACAGCACATTTTCAGTAATCCTATATTTAGTCAAAATGGGTAAGAAATCATGTATTAATGTTTGTATGGAATTTTGGGTCCAGTGTAATATTTTTATCATTTAAAAAACTCTATTTGTAAAAACATTTATTTACTGCATGGATATTGACGCACATTAAATTTGTGGGATTTTGTATATGTAAAAAAACAAACCAAACAAAAAAAAAACCTCTTGTCCTAAAATGAAGTATGCTTGTTACAGGTGTTTAGACTTATTGATGTTTACTAGACCAAATGTGTATGTTCACTTAAAAATATCTGTACTTGATGGATGTGTCACATATATGGTGGCCAGATTTGGCCTATAAACAGCAAGCAGTTGATGGGAAGACTAGCTAGCTCTGTTGCTACTAAGCAGCTTTTACTTTTGTAAAGTCAGCTCTGTTGTTTTAAATGGTAAAAATTAAACTAATGAATTTTACAAGACTCGTGGCTAGCCTAGCATGAAAGAGACCTTTTAACACTATATAATATCTGTACATTTTATTGCATTCGTTTCCAATCTAGGAGAGAGGCAGCACTGTAAACTGAAGTCAAATAAATTCAGCTCTTAATGAATCCTTATAAGGCACCTACTTTATTCATGCAAAGTCCTTACACATTTCTTTGTGACTTAATCACACAGCTAACAACCCCTACCCCAGTGCCATCTCATTGGTGGCACAAACAAGCAGCAGTATCTGTTCAGAGTACCCAAGTATCTTCTCTAAAACCCTGAAAAATCAAGCTGATTTACCATTTACCTGACACAAACTTTAAAACTTCACCTACTCCTCCTTCCTTTTTCTGTGATTCATTTGGAGAAGTAGGGAGAACCACTGAAAATCAGTTTTTAAAAATATAACTTAATAGCACGTCTGCAGAATGAACATTTAGAAAAGATGAAAGAAATAGGGTTTTGTTTGCTTTGGTTAGATATTCCACTTAACTGGAGAAACCTAGTTTATTATGGCTAAGGGCTGCTGAAATATGACTTAAAACCAGTAAGCTGCCTAAACCCAGGGCAAGGGCAGCCTAAGGCTGGGGACTGGCAACAGAATATTTAACTGAGGATACTTTCTAGAAAAAAAAAAAAAACTGCTTCTTGGAGATTTTTTTCTCTCTTGGTTCCATATTTATATCAAACCATCAGATCTGAACTATAACCATGGCTCTGGATCAGAACATCACAGTTCTCATTTCAATGATTTCATGCTGTGTAACCAACGCACTTCCCCTCCTCTATTTGTTAAGATAATGCCACCTTCTAGGACTTTATTATAGCCTTTATAACCAACAGTTTTCTGGAGTTTGTATATAACTTTCTATGGTACATTTTTTAGCCTTTTTTGGCACAAAATAATCACTTTTGCACCTAGGGAAACACTAAGAGAAAAAACCAGCGCACTGAAGCTGATTCATGCATCCTTCTATTTGACCCCTCCTGTCTCCCATTCGCAGCCCAAAGGGAAATAATTCCTCTTTGGCCAAGGCTTTGTTTGCCTCCTTAACCTTCAGAAGCCACTGTGCTCCCAGAGTTACCATATCTCAGGAAAAGCCCATATGTTCCTCTGTAAGACTGATCAAGCGTTACTTTCTCCTCTGTTGCCTGGAGGTTTGTACTAACCCATTCCGCCCAGCACTAAATCTAGAGCCTCTAAAGGCTCTCTCTCCCTTTCCTCGTCCCCACCCTCGGCCAGCTGCAGCACTGCGCACTGCACGCCGCTCCAGGCCCAGGGCAGCGTGCAGCCAATGTCCTCCCAGCGATCCAGGTCGAGGTCATAGCCCACCACGTTGCGGGTAGGTACCTGGCGCGAGTCCCGCCACTTAAGGCCGCCCAGCAGAAGCACGGTCTCCTCCACTACGGCCAACCCATAGGAGAAACGGTCGTAGGGTAGCGGCCGCAACCGAGTCCACTGGTCCGCGCCAGGGTCATAGCACTCGATCTCGGAGAAGGGCTCGTATCTCCCCAGAAAAGCGAACACGGCGCCGCGCAGCACTGCCATGTGGTGCCCAAAGCGGGCCGTGCCCATGGGCGCTTTCTTGCTCCACACCTGCTTCCCAGGGCTCAAGGCGTACAAGTCCCGGAGGCTGCTCGCGCCGCCCTCACCTCTCCTCGCCTTGCCCCCAGATATGTACAAGACACCACGGTCTCCGACAGCCCCCGCGTGGCCGTGCAGAGCCCGCGGCAGCGCCCGGGCCGCTGTCCAGCGGTCCCAACGCAGGTCGTACGTCTCCACCGAGGCCAGAGCCTTGCCGCCCGCCCCAAGGCCCCCGACAGCCAGGAGCCTCTCGCCTACAGCGCCGCACCAGAAGTGGGCCCGCGCTTCCCGCATGGCGGGCACCTCCGTCCAAACGTGGAAGCGCGGGTCGTAGCGGTGCACCCGGGCGGTGACCGCCAGCGGGGCGTCGGCGGGAGCAGAAGCACTGCCAGAAGGGCACTCCCCTCCCAGGACAAACAGGAAGTTGCCCACGGTGCACACGCTGTGCCCCAGCAGCGGTGTGGGCAGCTGGGTAAGGGTGCGCCAGCAGTGATTATACACGTCGAAGGCCACAACGTTATGGGTGAGCTCCCACTCCTCCTCTTCTTCCTCCTCCTCTTCTACCTCTTCCTCTTCCTCCTCCTCGGGCTCCACCGCGGCAACCTGGCCCCTAACTGGCGCCCTTGGGACCACAACCTCCTCAGTCACCGCCTCCCGCGCCCTGCATCCGCCAACCAACAAGATGCGGGTCTGGGGGCTCCGGACGCTGGTCTGCTCACCCTGCATGAGCGGCTGACGGGAGGGCGCCGTGTGGTAGTTCAGGGCCTGGATGATGAGGCCCTTCACCCGGGTGGGCAGCACGAGGCCAGAGCCCGAGTACACGCGCCGCAGCACGTCAGCGGGCACCAGGCCGAAGCGCACGCGCTCAAGCAGTGCTGCGCTGTGAGCTCGGCGCTCTGCCGCGGGCTCCTGCCGCAGCCAGGCCAGCGCCAGGCCCAGCAGCCAGGCCTCGGGCACCCGTGCCATGTCGGGCGCCCCCAGCACGGCCCTCAGGGACAAAGGGTTGAGCTCCAGCAGTCCTGCTGGGCCTGCGCCCCGCACTAGCAGGTCCCGCAAGTGGCGCACGATGCAGCGCTCAGCCACATCCAGGGTGTGAGTCAGGCCGAAGCGCCCTGCCACATTAGCGACGAAGCAGCAGTTCTCTGGAGCCAGCTGGCGTTCGAGGTAGCGCCCGCACAACCCCAGGGCCTCGGTGACTTGCAGGTAGCTAGCAGTTTCCAGTGTGTCCTCTAAGGTGTCCATGGAGAGCGACAGCCAGGCGGTGTAGATGAAGTCCAGCAGGCGCTGCAGGCCTGCCGCCGACGGTACGTGCAAGTGGATTACACGCTCCCGGGATTCCCGAGTGTGGCTCTTAAACAGGGCCCTGAAGTAGTCACTGGAGCACGCGAGGAGCGACCTGTGCGCAGGGAATTCGCTGCCCTCGGCCTCCAGTGTCACGTCACACAGGAAGCCCTCAGCGCGAAGGGCCTGGTAGCCAGTGAGTAGCGCGCCGCCATGACCCTTGCAGTAAGACAGGAAGTAACTCATTCTGCTCAGGGAGGGACGCGGGCGGAGCCGGAGGCATCCCGGGGCACCGAAATCCACGGACCCCCGTGCAGGCCTCACAGCCCTTAACAGGGGCTCCTTTTTGCCTGCTCAGCTTACGATCCAGGGCTCCTTTATTCAGATCCACAGATCGCCTGGTGCCCCTCTTAGAGCAAATCCGGTCCGGGAACCGGTTCTTGAAGCCCCTAATAGTGAAGGGCGCGGAGTTTGGAGTCGTCCGGGGAGCGTGGGGCTTGGTTTCCACGGCTGCCGAGGCTGCCAGCGCTTGGCCCAAAGCCCCCTCCCCAGCCCAATTCGGAGAGCCCACACCTGCACACCAGGGGCGCCGGTGGCCGCGCACCATCACCTGGAAGGACCAAGCTGCCAGTGAATTCCGGGGGTGGTGGGTCTCCGAGGGCGCAGATACGCCCCGACTCGGGGCGTCCCAGGAGTGCTGGGCGAAGGCTCTGACCTCCCAGGGTGAACGAGGAGGACGGGTTCTGCGGGCACCCACGAGGGCTGGGAACAACTGGTAACGGGGCGGGTGGGAAGGGGGGTTGAGCTTGTTCCTCACGGAGGATCAAATCAAAGCCTGGGGCATTAGGGAGGGGCGGGCGGGGGTCAGAGCGGCCGGTCCAAGGCGTGATTGGGCGCAGCACATAACATGCCGGTAGCTCACAGCTACAGGAATAGCGCGGCTCCTCCGCCTCCGGCGCGCCCCGCCCCGCGCCCCGACTGCTGCAGACAAACCCAGGGCCCAGGCGCGGGAGAAGTGGCCCCGGCCAAGGGCTTGACTCCGGTGACCCGACTGGCCGCTAGTCACCAGAAGGTCCCTAGAGCCCGGTTGGGGAGGTGGGGGCCGCTTACTGGAGTAGCACCATCTTCAGCCGGTGGTATCCGGAGAGGGGCGTCGCCTGGGCCAGAGGAGTGTCGACCTCCTCTTGGTGCCGCTATATCTGGGAAAGAAGCCCTAGCTAAACTTTCTGCTTTGAGGAGGCCCTAATTAATCCAGCGGGAGCGGGGATTAAGCGGCGACTTTGCGCGCTGACACCCAGTAGGCCGCTGCGCGCTGAGGAGCCACTGGTGGGAACCACGCCCGGGCGAACCGCAGGCTCCCCGCCAGCGGCACTAGGTAACACGTCCCTCACCTGGACTCACCCTGGCGAGATGCTGGGCCTACTCAACGCCCTTCCCGAGGCTGCTCTTGTCCCCTGGACTGGTTTGTTTCACATTCTTATATTCAGGAATTTGCTCCCACACCAGCTTCAGACCCCAGCTGAATTCTCTCCCTTCCTATTCTTGGATCCTGCCCGACCCATCCTTTTGCAACTTGGACAAGGAAATTGTGGGTGACTCGGATTTTCTCCCATTGAATGACCACTTCTTTTAAGAAAATAATTCATTCCAGTTTCTCTCCCTGACTTTCCACGCTCTGATCTAATTACTGGCTGCTACAGCCTCAATGCCATGACAAGATAATGGACAGGAAGGCTGTAAAGCGCCATAGAGCTGGAGTTTCATAGAGCCCCTCCTCATAAAGTGACATTTATAAGAAACACCCAGCTCAGAAACGATGACTAAAACCATCCCAATCTTGAGACATTGGGAAAGCATTCCTCCATCTCTCCATTCTGCTCTTAAATAAGTATAGCTGTTTTTTTCTTTGCCAATTTGGAGACTTCTGTTTTGCTTTCATCTGGAATTGATTTTTCTATTTTCTAATGCATCTCCTCTGGCAGTCTGTTTCAGGTGTGCCTTTTTAGAGAATCTGAAATAACTCATACATAGTATTTGTGACAGTGGGGTTGCATTTCATGGGGGGAAGAAAGTCCCAGGGAGGATAAAATTCTGTCATTTCCTGCCTGGTATGCCATCAGTACTTACAAGGTCACTAATTAGAAGTAATTCTTTAAATGCATAAAAATATTACTAAAATGATTTTGCTGTCAAAGATGGAACTGCATTAGGACTTAAATTAGCCAAATCATAAAGTACAAGCAGGGGCTTCCTTGGGCTTACTTAAACTCCAGAGAGTAAAAATACTCCAATTTGAATTCCTAATGTCAGAGCTAGGGATGGGTTCAGAGAGGGTGCTGTTTTTTTTGTGAGGAATTTTTTTTTTTAAGCATTAAAATTCTTGGTTCAAAAGTAAAATACCAGTTTGGTTCACTTTGCACAGATCTACATTTTGAATTTAAACGGCCTGTGCTCAACCTAATAGAATTTTGCTAGGAGGGATTTTTTAGATCATTTAGTCAAACCTTTTCTCTGGAACCTCTTATTTCTTCTTTTTAAACAAATGTGGCAAATGAGCCCCAGAGAGAGTACAGTTTGTCTAGATGACTTGGATATTAAATTACAGAGTCTGTACCAGAATGGAGGACTCCTACCTTACTCTATTATATGACCTTACGTATGATAAAAATAAAATGGTGCAACACACAGTTTTTTTAAATCAAATATTCAGGGTGATAAAGTACATTTATCACCTTATCGACTTAAAGCTACTTAAGTATGATTTTTTAAACAGCATATTTTTACCCAGAAATTGGATCACATCCCATCAGATCTGTCTATCACCACATATTCAGGTTGAATCCAAAATGTCATACTTGGGAATTAAAAACGCTGTGAAAGACTTTAAATTCAACATCAAAAATTCAGTTTTACATAACAAGTGTGTGTTAATTCCTGGCCCAACATGCTGCCTTAACATAATTTGCCCTTGAGGATATAATGAACTATGTTAACCGAAGGCATTTTTACATTAGATGTCTCTATAAGGCTTTGCTTAGAAAATGTAACTGTCAATCTGTCTAAGAAAATCATCGCCCTTTGAGTAATATTTATGGAAAATACCAGTATTTTCATTTCTATACAATATTAAGTATGCTAAATAAGATCTCTACGTGTGCTTTCTAAAATTGTTATAGAAGTATGTCTTAAGTTGGTATCTGTTCAGGCTGCTATAACAAAATAGCTTAGACTGGGTAATTTATAAACAATAGGAATTTATTGTTTGCAGTTCTAGAGACTGTAAAGTCCAAGATGAAGGTGCCAGCAGATTTGGTGTCTAGTGAGGGCTCTCTGCTTCATAGATAGTATCCTCTGGCTGTGTCCTCACATGGCAGAAGGGATGACAGGATAACGAGCTCCCACAGGCCTCTTTTGGAAGGGCACTAATCACCTCCCAAAAGCCACACTTCTTAATACTGTCATATTGGAGACAAGGTTTCAGCATAGGAATTTTGGAAAAACATATACATTCAGACCATAGCAGTTGGGTTCCCTGGAGGAAGCATGCCTCTCTCATGACCCAAACTGAGCTAAGAGTGATGGGCAGATCTTACAGGATGTGGTCGTTGTGTTGAAAATTATCTGCTTATGAGTTGCCTTCTCCCTCTAAACTATAAACTCTGTAAGGGCAAGGACTGTTTCTTGGTCTTTCTATCTAAGCCCCTATCACAGTCTTTGGTGTGAGTAATATTGAGTTAAACAGAGGGAGGGAGGGAAAAGTTATTAAGAGGAACTGTGACAATTACTCCCTTCTCTCTTGTTCTTCTTTCCTTCATGCAGCTGAGATTTAAGACACATCCTGGTAAGACCATGAGCTTACTTCCGTAGTAAGCAAGCTGGTGACTATAGGTGGGCCCCAAATGGGGAGTCCAGGTGGACTGGACTCTTCTGAGAAAGGCTAAGTATTTCATCCAACCCCTGGGGCCTGCACATAAGCCCTTGTCCAACTCACATGACTGTCAGCATCCAGTCACACATACTGTTACTCCTCCCACCTGGATACAGGGCCGGTGCCCGAGGCAGCTTCCAGCCTCTTGCCGCAGTATCCCCTCTATGCCCCAGTTTGTATGGCTGGGCTAATGCTGGAGGCCCAACTACTCACACAGCACGCCTGTTAAAACCCTGCAGTTTGCTCTGGACCCCACCCCCACTCCTGATCAGAACTGTGAACTGCTGTCACTGATCCCTTCCATACTTTGCACGTCCTGTGACAGAACCTAGAACTAAAGTCCTCTAAGCACCCACCTCACTTTCCACATCAAAGCTGTGATGCTGGTCAGCCATAATACCCCACTGTCCCCAAATAGGCTCTACCTAGCCAAATCTGAATTCCAGAGTTATCACCTCTAAAATAATCGGTGTGTGTCTTTAAAAATTCAAAACTATGAGCTTGCATGTATAACTTAAATTTTCTTTTACAAATGTAATATATGGTACTCTTTTTGGTAATAGTTTTATTAAGATAGAATCCAGATAACATATAATTAATTCATTTAAAGTAAACAGTTCAATGGTTCTTAGTATATTCACTGACTTGTGCAGCCATCACTACACTCCAATTTGAGAATTTTTCATCACTTCACAAAAAACGTAGTACCGTTTAGTTGTCACCTCCCTATACCACGAGCACCCCAATTTCTAAGCAAACACTAATCTACTTTTTATCTCGATAGATTCTCAATATTTCATATAACTTATCATATAACATCTGGTCTTCTGTGACTGATGATTTTCACTTAGTGTACTGTTTTCAAGGTTCATCTATTGTAATATACTTCTGAGGAAGAAAAAGACAATGGATAATGATAATATTGGAAACCTTTTCTCAAAACCACAAGACTAAAATTCGCCTATTCGATATTTAAGATACAGTTTTTTGGCAGGTTAGCTCTTTCTCATCTATCATTACTGGCTCCTTTCAATCCAAATGTTTCCTTCCAACACATGGTTTCTGGCAACCTCCATGGAGAGCCTATTATTAGCAATTGACACATTAACTAAGTTTATTGTGAAAACATGATCACAGACAATAACAGACACACAGTAGAAAAAGTCCCACAGTCTCTGCACCTTCTTCTGGACAATTTTTTGTGTATGTAAAATGTATTTTATCTTCATCACATGCAATTCAAGCACAAGGATTTCAAGGGGCAGATTTTGTATGTGTGTGTGTTGTAGTTGTGAGTGATTTGGACATTGTGGCCCAGCTGACAGTTGAAGAATCAGTATGATGAATGGGGAAGTATTGGGATTTGCAGTCAGACAGACCTGGGCTCCAATTCCAGATCTGCCCCATGTGACCTTAAAAAAAGTAACTTAAATTCTGTGTAATTTTATTATTTTTAAAAGGCAGATATGACTGTACATTCTTAACCCCTGTCAAAATAATATATGTACATGTATACATAATAATACTCACATATAGTAGAGCCTCTGTAAGTTGAGCACCCAAGGGACTGTAACAAATTGGTCAACATACAGATGTGGTCAACATAAAGAACTAGGCCTGCTGTACTGATAAGTACATGTGGTGCATGTCTAGTCTATGAAAATTAGGTCACTGTAAGGAGGTGGTCAGTTATGGAAATTCTACTGTATATGTATATATATGATTGTTCCTGCCATACAGTATACACAAGAGATGTAAGTTTTTCCTTCTTCCTTTCTTGAGTAAAACCCTCTAAAACCTTGTGATGCCAGAACCCAAGCAGTGAGGAGCAGTTGTCAGTAGTCCTCCTGCAGCATCACCTGGAAACTTCCTAAGAAATATAAATTCTCAGGCCCATCTCAAACCTGCTGAATCAGAAACTCGAGAAGTGGGGCCCAGAGATCTGCTGTAATAAGCCCTCTCCATGGTTCTGATGCATGTGAAAGTTTGAGAACCACTGTCAGAAAGGATCGTTAATAATTTTTGCTACATCCTGGATTCACTATTCTCAGTAGTAACTTGTTCTGGGTCTGATGTCAATGTTTTTCAAAAGGAAAGGAAGTCCACTAGCTCCCAAAGGTCAGAAGTCAGAGACCCAGAGGGGAAAGTGACCACTGCTCCTTATTACATGACTTTAAAATATATTGTGGGTGGGGGTTGCAAGGTTCCAATATCGTCATAGCATCTCTTATCCATCTTTTAAGTGGCTGCATACTACAAACCAAATCATTACAAAGGGAAGTGGCTCAGACATATCATCTGAGCACAACTACAATAAGTATAATCATGAAACAGCCTTGATGTGTTAGTAAATGTCTCCAATCACCCACACCTCTTTAAGGAGTTGCAGCGCCTGGGACTCCCAAATTTAAAAAAAAAAAAACAAAAACGCTCTTCTACAGAGATATTATACACTTTCGTGAACAATCCTTGTGTCTGACACATGACCAACATGTCAGCTGTGCCAATTACTTCTGCTATTTCCAGAACCCCTTTCTAACGATGCTAGTCAGTGACTTAATAGGGAAAAATTCTACACAAGGTCTTGTCAACACAGGAGCGATTACAGGATAGTTTGTTCTCAACTGCTTATAATCCTCTTAAAGATATTCATAATATTAACAGCCTCAAATCTTGTGCCATTCCTTCATAGTTTTATTTCTTAAGAAAGACTTTTTGAAAGCGTCTGTTAAAAGTTTCCTAATCAAATATGGGAAAGAAATGGTCATTAAACAATAACCTCTGTTGTTTCAGAGAAGCAACAAAGTATAGTAGCAGATAAAAAGTGACTGTTTTCTGAGCAATGTTTGATGTCATCACTCAGGAAGTCTCAGTTTGAACTCCAAGCAGGAGGCATTTCCCAGTAATGCAGCCAGATCTGCCCTGCCCTGTCGTGCTACAAAGAGTACATGGCCACCAAAATATGAGGACGTGAGGCCAGAGCAGTGTTTCCAAAGCCTGTCCATCTGAGCAGAACCACTTACTAGCATCCCAAGTGTCAAAGAACATAACCCAAGCCTCTCTCAGCCACCTGGCTGGCTCCAAACCCTCCAGCTTCCTTTAATATTTCAGTAAAAATGGTTCCAGCTCCCATCCCATAGACGGCAGGAGAGCCCAATATTGCCTCGATGACTCTGAGGAAATTTGGGGGGCTTCCACCTCTCCTACTTGTTCCAGTTCCTGCTTCTGCTGACACCTCCATCTCCCTCATGTTTTGCTTCTTGGGGTAGTTCCTACTCTACCCTCACCCACCCAAAGAACACGGTGCCTACGCCTTTATTCTCCCCCCACACCCCAATTTCTCATACAACCTGTGATGGACTAAGAAAGTTTTATGGAAGATCTGGGTGGTACAAGCACAGAGAAGCAATAAAGTGTACAGTAGCAGATAAAAACCAATGCCTATTCCTGTTTATTACTGTCAGCACAACCTCCCCAGGGGCCACCGTGCTATTTTGCTGGCCCTAGCCTTATCTCCTTCCCTTCTCCTCTTCTGCCCCGCTCACCACCTCCATCCTCTCTCCCAAACTGTTCCCAGAAACCCTAAATATATGCCCGTTCATTGCTTGGAGCACTTCAGCTTCCTAAGCAACTTTCTTGAACAGACATGACCATGTGTGCACATATGTGTGTGTGACTGAGTGAGAGAGACAGAGACAAAATATGCAGAACATAAAATTTAGCATTTTTAACAATTTTAAAGGAATATTGGCATTAAGTACATTCACATTGCCACATCAGTGGCATAAAGTACATTCACACTGTTGTGTAGCCATTACTGTCATCCATCTCCAGAACTTTTTCATCATCCCAGACTGAAAGTCTGTCCCCAATGAACAACTCCTCATCCTTCCCCCACCCTGCTCTTGGTACCTACCAGTCTACTTTGTCTCTATGAATTTGACTATTCCAGATGCCTCATATAAGTAGAATCATATGATACTTGTCCTTTTGTGTCAGGCTTACCTTACTTAGCATAATGTCATCAAGGTTCAGCCATATTATAATATTGTCAGCACTTCCTTCCTTCTTAAGGCTGAAGAATATTCCGTTGTGTGCATGTGCCACGTTTGGTTTGTCTGTTCATCTGTCCATTGATATTTGGGTTGTTTCCAAATGTTGCTGATTGTGAATAATGCCGCTATGAGCATTGGTGTACAAATATCCGCTCACATCTCTCTTTTCAGTTCATCATGTATATCCCCAGAAGTGGAATTGCTGGATACTATAGCAATTCTATGTTTAATTTTTTAAAGAACTGCCATACTGTTTTCCACATTGTCCGCACCATTTTATATTTCTACCAGCAGTGCACAAGGGTTCCAGTTTTTCCACATTCTCCCCGGTAGTGGCTCTTTGCTGGATTTTTTGGTAATAACCATCCTGATGGGTGTGAGGTGGTATCTCATTGTTTTGATTTGCATTTCCCTAATGATTAGTAATGTTGAGCATCATTTTATGTGCTCAGTGGCCATTTATATTCTCCTTTGGAGAAATATCTATACAAGTCCCATTTTTGAATTGGGTCATTTGGTTTCATTGTGGTTGAGTTGTAGGAGTTCTTTATATTTTCTGGAAGTTACCCTTATCAGAAAATATGATTAACAAATATTTTCTTTTGTTTTCTGGGTTGCCCTTTCACTCTGTTTAAAGTATCCTCTGATAAACATAAGTTTTTAATTGTTTTTATAATTTTATTAAATCATAATTGTGTACATTGGTGCAATCATGGGGCACAATGTGCTGACTTCATATACAATCTGAAATATTTTGGTCGAACTGTTAAACAGCCTTCATGGCATTTTCTTAATCACTATATGAAGACATTGATATTCTACATTTAATAAGTTTC
>CAUYRH010122442.1:0-12887 GCA_963574655.1 Perodicticus potto | reverse complement strand
GTTTTGTAAAATCATTGTGGTCTATGAGTTTATGACAGTTTGAAACTTTGTTATTTAATTCAATTCATTGCTTAATTACTGTTTTCCTATGAATGATTATACTGTGGTTAATTTGTTAGCATAGCAGTATTCCCAGATAGTCTTTTGTTTGTTGGGAGGTTGGGCTTTGGGGGGTGGGGGCAGAGTTAATACTTTACATGAAATATCTTATCTTATAACAGTGAGATTGCTTTCTGTTTTGTCTTGTGATTTTTTTTGAGGTGAAATTTAAGTTTTTGTGTGAGTAGTACTATTATACCTTTCTTGAGTGTCTTGCTTGTACTGTATCACATAATACCTTTGTTTAATTCTTAATAAACTGTTCACTTGTAAAAAAAAATAATAATAATTTTCAGACCAGAATCCTGTATCCTACTGAACTTATCTACAAAATGGGGAGATAAGTCAAATCCTTTGCAGATATACAAACAAGCCCTGTGGAAATTTGCCACAAATAAACTAGTTCCACAGGCAATACATAGACCTATTCTCAATACTTAACACCACAATGGACCACAACCAAAGTAAACACCTAGAAGCCAAAGTCCAGAACCTGGCTCCTACAATTGCACAAAGGATAAAACTACACAACAAAATATCTCATAATAAGATGCAAAATATTTCACCACACTTATCAATACTCTCAATAATTTTCAATGGATTGAACTCCCCACTGAAGAGGCACAAGTTTGTTTGTTGGATAAAAAAAACACAAGCCATCCATATGCTGGCTCCAGAAGACACACCTATCCATTAAGGACAAATGAAAATTCAGTGTTAAGGGATGGAAAACAGTGTTTGAAGCAAATGGAAATCAAAAGAAAGGAGGGATTGCAATCTTATTCTCTGATACAAGTGGATTCATAGCAACTTTAGTTAAGAAAGACAAAGATGGACACTTCATACTGGTCAAAGGAATAATACAACAAGAAGATGTCTCAATTTTAAACATTTACACACCTAACTTAAATGCTTCTAGATTTATGAAATAGACCTTGAGGGATCTGAGCAATATTAGATCCCATAACACCTTAATATTGGGGACTTCAACACCCCTGTGAAAGAAATGGACAGATCCTCTATAGAAAAAGTAAACGAGGATACAAAGGATGTAAACGTGACCTTAGACAAAATGGGATTAATAAACATATACAAAACACACCAACCCAAAGCAAAAGAATATACTTTTTCTTGTTAGCTCATGGCACATACTCCAAAATAGATCACATCCTCAGCAAAAGTAAGAGAATAGGGCAGTTCCTGTGGCTAAAAGGAGTAGGGCACTGGCTCTATATACCAGAGGTAGCAGGTTCAAATCCAGTCCCAGCCAAAAACTGCCAAAAAAAAAAAAGTAAGAGAATAGAAATTCCACCATGTCTCTTCTCACACCACAAGGATATAAAGGTGAAGGTCAACTGAAACAAAAATATTTATCTCCACACAAAATCTTGGAAGCTGAACAGCCTTATGCCGAATGATAGTTAGGTTCAGGAAGAGATAAAAGAAGAATTTGTTAGTTTCCTCAAACACAACAACAAAGACACAAGTTATGAAAACCTCTGGGATATAGCAAAAGCAGTCCTGAGAGGAAAATTTATTGCCCCAGATACCTAAATTCAAAAAACAGAAAATGAGCACATAACAACATTCACAACCATCTTATGGAATTGGAAAAAAAGGACAATCTAACCCTAAACCCAGCAGAAGGAAAGAAATAGCCAAATTTAAATCAGAGATTAATGAAATTGAAAACAAAAAATAAAATCATTAAGAAAATTAGCAACACAAAAATTTGGGGTTTTTTCCTCTTTTTTTATTAAATCATAGCTGTGTACATTAATGCAATCATGTGGTACAAGAAAATAAAATAGATAAAACTTTGGCCAGATTAACTAGAAATAGAAAAGTAAAATCTCTGGTGACCTCAATCAGAAATGATAAAGGGAAAATAACAACAGATGCTATAACAACAATGAAGACACAAGAGATATGAGAGATTACACAAGAAAGTCTATGCCCCAAAATTTGACGATATGGAAGAAATTGATCAATACTTGGAATCTCATCCTCTACCTAGACTTAATCAAGAAGAAATAGATACCCTGAACAGAACAATTTCAAGCACTGTGATCAAAGAAACAATAAATAATCTCCCAACAAAAAACTCCCTGGTCCAGATGGCTTCACACCAGAATTCTATCAAATCTTGCCCAAACATGTTCTATGAAACAGACATCAACCTGATACCAGGACAGGTCCAGCTAAAAAGGAGAACTACAGACCAATCTCAATAATGAATATAGCTGCAAAAATTCTCAATAAAGGTGAGAGGTGGAGCATGTTGGCAGATGGGAAGGATGTTTAGCTCAGCTCTCCTGGAACAACAGGTGAGAGTGAGAGGGCTAGATCATTCTCGGCATGGGATATTGGTTCGGAGTGGCAGTTTGGGTTGTGCAGAGAAGTGGTGGATTGCTGGACTTGGAGTGTAATCTGGAGCTGCAGAGACCATCAGGAAAGGTTCTGCCCTGGCTGCAGTGGCTGCAGGTGGCAGCCGTGGCAACCAGCCCCACCACGGAGGATTGCAGTTCCCAGTTCGTAGGGAAACTAGGTAGTGTGTGGAAAGATTGGTGAAATGAGGACTCCTGAGTGGAATTAGGTGGCCAGAGTGGGGTGCTGTCTGGTGCGGCACCACCATGGTTAGATAGCAGGAGAAACTCAGACAGTAAACACTCCAGATAGTAAGAGGCCATTGTTTTGGAATTTGGGAGATGGCGGTTGCTGCCAGCAGATTTCCGCGTGGGCCAGGCACAGCAATTTGAGTCTCGCCTGCAGACAATCGTCCTACACTTGGAACTGGCCCAGGATATCCCACACTTCACGGGAACTGTTGCATGGAGAATTTGGGAAACCTGCCTGTGAAGATTTTTGAGATCAGTGGAATCAGCAGTTCAGTAGAGTCTAGGCACCAAGTAGATAATCAGGCAAACACCAAGAACATTTAAGCTGGGAGACAGGTATGAGGCTAGGAACTATTCACAGCACCATTTGGTGTCCAGAAAGTATATTTCAACATAAATATATTACTACCAAAGTCAATCCCTACAACATATATACAGTCATATATTTGTGTGTATGTGTGTATATATATATATATATATATATATATATATATATATAATATTTGTATATATGTATAAATAATTTTGTTGCCTTTTTATTGCTCTCTTTTCTCATTCTTTTTGCCTTCTTTCCCATTTTTCTTTCTTATAGGAGTTATTTAAAATTTTTTTTTAATTATTTTTTTTTTTTGACAGAGTCTCACTATGCCACCCTTGGTGGAGTGCTGTGGCATTGCAGCTCACAGCAACCTCTCACTTTCTTGGGCTGAGCAGTTCTCTTGCCTCAGGCTCTCATGTGGCTGGGGCTGCAGATGCTCACCACAGTACCTGGCTGTTTCTAGGTTGTGATTGTCATTGTTGTTTGGCAGTCCCTGGGCCGTGTTCAAGTCCACCAGCTCTGGTGTGTATGGCTGCTGCCCTAGCCACTGGACTATGGCTGCTGAGCCCTCCCCCTCCTCTTATGGTTGCTAAGAGTGCTTACATCAGGCTATTCAAGGTTTGTGTGTGTGTGTGTGTGTGTGCATGTGTGTGTGTTTGTTTTGGTTTTGGTTTTTGATTGTTGGTTTGTGTGTTTGTTTGTGTGTTTTTGTGTCTGATTGTTGTTTTGTTTGCTTGTTTGTTCGATTTGTTTCAAAGTACCTTGTGTTCTGATAAAACCTTGGGTTGGCTATTCTCCCTAACTCCAATTTTTACATTCAACAAGAGCAAAGGGGAGTGAGGGATGCTAGCCGACTGAAGCCAGCTTTCAACAGAAGCTCCAGACCAGAGGGAGAGATAACAGCCAGAAAGACCCCAACAAAGCTGAAGGGTGTTAGCCTACTTGAGAGAAGAGATTAATAATTACATGTCTTCTCTGCTGAGGCAAGCCGCAACTCCAAGGAAACAAATTTCAGGTACAGAACCCATTCCAAAGAGGGTTCATGTCTGTCCCTCCCCCAAGAGAGTTGCTTGCTTGTTGTGAGATCTCTATTAGTGAGCAGTGAACTGATGTCCTCTTCTCTCACCCCACAGGAGTGAATTGCTGGAAGCTGTGACTCCTTCTCCAGAGAGTTGCTGCTGTGAGCCTGGGCATTCTCTTGTCTCTGGCATGAAGTTTGAACAAATATTTTCCCTACCACTTTGAACTCCCAGTCCACCATTCCCCCTGGCCTGGTAGCCTAGAAGCCCAAAACCTGCAGAGACTAAAATGGTCACGTTTCTTTGTTATGACTGGGCATTGCATGGTCTGAGGTAGCACAGCTACACTGTAACTGTGAATCTGGTAACAGTGCAGAAAGGCATGGGGGGAAGGTGTCTGGCTTGGCTCTGAGAAAGAACAACTCAGCAGCAGGAAGAGGCTTGGGTCTCCATTTGACAGGGGGAGGCTCGCGAACCACTGAGGCATGGCAACCCAAGTACAGACACCTCCCACCTAGCATCAGCATTAATAGAGTGATTCCACCAGGTCAAATTTCAAAGAGACATCTCCCTAATTCTGTGGACTGCCAGAGACAGCTAGATCTCGCATCACAGGGATACCAGAGGAGCAGAGCAGCAGGGGTAGAGGCACAGTCTCTCAGGGCAAAAAAATATTTGCTGCTTTGTTAACCTCTAGTTTGGAATGAGCTCAGATAGAACACACCTCAGTTTCCACTTAGTATCTGAGGTAACCAGACTTCAACTCTCCTAACCAGCTGGAGGCAGAGTGTATTTGCTTGGCCGATGAGGCATTGACTTCCCTCTGACTCTGGCAGGTCCAAATCCCTGGCACATTTGCTCTTTGGAGGGAACTGGAGCTACCAGTGCCTGCAAGAAATGCAGGTGGAAGGTAGGGAAGGAGGTACCAGCCCCCCTGGACTATTTTGCTGGGCAGGCCTTTCTGAAACCACAGAGCACTGGAATGAGTTACACTTGAGCTGCCAGTGGACCACCACTGCCTAAATGTTGAAGACATTTTGAACTCTCCCACCTGATCAGTGTTTGTGTGGACTGGGACAATTGGTTTGTAACTCTTGACCTGGAATGATCACCTGGGGACCCGCCAAGGTTTTATCCTTGTTGTATTATTGTGGGAGTGTGGGATTCTCCACTTTCAGTTGTTGCCTGTTGGAGGGAGGGGTGTCTTTGTTGGTTATATATCTCCACAGGTGAGATATCAGCCCAAAGCCATTGATTCACTAGGATTGGACAGAGAATAGCCAAATGCAGGTTAAAGTCATCTAACTCCACCAAACCAAGCAGGTCCCCAGTGTTCTAGCATATAGTACAGAAGGGGACTTTTGTAGTGATGTAGGGTAAAAGCTACAATCACCAGTTCCCGTTCTTTGGCAAAGGGCTGGTCAATCACAACTCTAGGAACCCTCAATTAACTTTCACTTTACCAGCTTATCTAGCCAAACAGTGAAAAATAATCATGGAGCAGAATCAGCAGAAAAACTCTGTCAACATGAATAATCAGAGTAGATCAACTCTTTCAAGGAATGACAAAGGAGATGCAACAGAAGATCCCATTAATAAACAAATGGCTGAGATGTTGGAAATCAAATTCAGAATATGGCTTGCAAATAAGATTTACAGAATGGATGTAAAGTTGTAATTAGAAATTCATGGAGCAATTCAAAAGTTCTCTCAAGAATTCAATGAATTAAAAGAAAAAAATCACCAAAGATTTTGACACATTGAGACAAGAACTTGCAGACCTCAAAGATATGAGAAATATAGTAGAATTTCTCAGTAACAGAATGGAGCAGGCAGAAGAAAGGATCTCTGACATTGAAGACAAAGCTTTTGAATGCTCCCAAATGATCAAAGAGGAAGAGACATGGAGAGCAAAACAGGATCATTCCTTGAGACAACTGTGGGACCACTCCAAAAGAACAAACATTCACCTTATAAGAATCCCTGAAGAAGAAGAGGATGGTCCAAAAGGCACAGACACTCCAAGAGATAATTGAAGAGAACTTCCCAAACATGGCAAGAGATTCTGTGATTCAGATAGCAGACAGTTTTAGAACCCCAACACCACTCAACCCAAATAAAGCAACTTCTGGACACATTGTAATTAAATTCACCAAAGTACGTATGAAGAAGAAAATCTTGAAAGCAGCCAGACATAAGAAAATCATAACCTACAAGGGAAAAAAATATTAGAATAACTGCAGATCTCTCTGCTGAAACTTTTCAAGCTAGAAGAGGATGGTCATTGACCTTTAATCTCTTAAAGCAAAATCACTTTCAGCCCAGGATCCTGTATCCTGCTAAACTGAGTTTCATTTATGATGTAGAAATTAAATACTTTAATGACACTCACATGTTGAATAAATTTTCCATAATTAAACCAATTCTCCAGCATATTCTCATACCCATCCTCCACAATGACAAGCACAATGCTCTACCACCAAAGTAAACTCACTCAGAAACTTTTTATCAAGTTCCAACCTCCAAAGTGGCAAAAGGATTAAAAATGTCCACTGGAATTTTGAAAAACTTGATACCAAAAATACTACCAGGCTTATCAATACTCTCCATCAATGTGAATGGCTGAAATTGCCCTCTAAAGAGGCACAGGTTGGCTGACTGGATACAAACACTCAGGCCAGACATCTGCTACATTCAAGAATCTCACTTTATCTTAAAAGATAAACATAGACTCAGGGTGAAGGGATAGTCAGCTAAAATTCAGGCAAATGGAAAACAGAAAAAAGCAGGTGTCACAATTCACAGATACAATAGTCTTCAAACCAACAAAAGTAAGGAAAGATAAGAATGGTCAGTTCGGGGCGGCCCCTGTGGCTCATCATGTAGGGCTCCAGCCCCATATAGCGAAGGTGGTGGGTTCAAACCCAGCCTTGGCCCAACTACAAAACAGAAAAATAGCCAGGCATTGTGGTGGGCACATGTGGTCCCAGCTACTCGGGAGGTTGAGGCAAGAGAATCGCCTAAGTCCAGGATTTGTAGGTTGCTGTGAGCTATGTGATGTCACGGCACTCTACTGAAGGCAATAAAGTGAGACTCTGTCTCTACAAAAAAATTAATAATAAAAAAAAAAGAATGGTCAGTTCCTATTTGTTAAGGGCAACACTCAACATGATGAGATTTCAATTATTAACATTTATGCACCTAACCAGAATGTATCTCAATTTATAAGAGAGACACTAACAGACATGAGCAACTTGATTTCCTCCAGAACCATCTTAGTAAGAGATTTTAACACCCTTTTGGCAGTGTTGGATATATCCTCCAATAAGAAACTAAGCAAAGACATTTTGGACTTAAACTTAACCATTCAACAATTGGATTTAACAGACAGCTACAGAAAGTTTCATCCTAACAAAACTGAATACACATTCTTCTCATCAGTGCATGGAACATCCTCCAAAATTGATGACATCTTAGGTCACAAATCTAACCCAAGCAAAGTTAAAAGTGTAGAAATCACTCCATGTATTTTCTCAGATCAACACGCAATCATAGTTGAACTCACCAATAACAGGTATCTGCATACTCATACAAAGTCATGGAAAGCAAAAAACCTTATGCTGAATGATAGCTGGGTCTTAGATGAGTTTAAGAAGGAAATTGCCAAATTTTTGGAACAAAACAATAATAAAGACACAAATTATCAGACACTTTAAAGGTAGTCCTAAGAGTGAAATTTATAGCATTGCAAACCTTCCTCAAAAGAAAGGAAAGAGAGGAAGTCAATAACTTAATGGGACATCTTAAGCAACTGGAAAATGGGACATCTTAAGCAACTGGAAAAGGAGGAACATTCCAACCCCAAACACAGCAGAAGAAAAATAACTAAAATTAGAGCAGAATTAAATGAAATTGAAAACAAAAGAATTATTCAAAAGATGAAAGAATCAAAAACTTGTTTTTTTGAAAAATTCAACAGAATTGATAAACCTTTGGCCAAACTAACCAAAAATACAAAACTAAAGTCCCTAATATCATCAATCAGTAATGACAAAGGTGAAATAACAACAGACACCTCAGAAATTCTAAGAATCCTTAATGAATACTACAAAAAACTTTATTCTCAGAAATACAAAAATCTGAAAGAAATTTACAATACTTGGAAGCACATCAGCTTCCTAGACTTAATATAAAGAACTGAAAATTCTGAACAGTCCTATATCAAGTACTGAAATACAATCAACTATATGAAATCTCCCCCAAAATAGAGTCTGGGACAAGATGGTTTCACATCAGAATTCTACCAAAACTTTTAAGAGGAACTAATACCTATATTACTTAACCTTTTCCAAAACATCAAAAAAGAAGAAATACTTCCCAACACATTCTATGAAGCAAATATCACCCTGATCCCCAAACTAGGAAAAGACCCAACAAGAAAAAAAAATTATAGACCAATATCTTTAATGAACATAGATGCAAAAGTATTCAATAAGATTCCAGAAAACAGAATCCAGCAACATATCAAATGAATTATACACCATGACCAAGTGAGTTTTATCCCAGGGTCTCCAGGTTGGTTCAACATACATAAAACTATAAATATAATACATAACAAAAACAAACTAAAACCCCAAACCATATGATTCTCTCACTAGATATAGAAAAAGCTTTGAGACTATCCAGCATTATTTCATTTTCAGAACACTTAAGAAAATAGGTATAGATGGGACTTTTCTTAAACTGAGAGAGGCCATCTACAGCAAACCTATAGCCAATAATATATTGAATGGAGTAAAATTGAAAACATTTCCACTAAGATCTGGAAACAGGCATGGTTGCCCATTGTCTCCACTGCGTTTTAACATTGTAATGGAAGCCTTACCTATCACAATCAGGCAAGAGAAGGCAAGCAAGGGTCTACAAATACATTCAGAGGAGATCAAATGTTAAGTCTTTACAGATGATATGATTTTATACCTGGAAAACCCTAGGGACTCAACTACAAAACTCTTAGAAGTAAAAAATACAAAAACAAAAACAAAAAAACTCTTAGAAGTGATCAAGGAATACAGCAGCATCTCAGGATACAAAATCAGTACTCACAAATCAGTAGCTTTTATATATACCAATAATAGTCAAGCCAAAAAAACAGTTGAGGACTCTATCCCCCTTACGGTAGTTCCAAAGAAGATGAAATACTTGGGAGTTTACCTAACAAAGGACGTTAAATTTCTCTATAAAGAGAATTATGAAACTCTGAGAAAAGAAATCACTGAAGACATTAACAAATGGAAAAACATACCATGGTCATGGCTGGGAAGAATCAACATTGTTAAAATGTCCATATTTCGGAAGGCAATTTACAAATTTAATGCAATGCCTATCAAAGCACCACCATCATACTTTAAAGACCTGGAAAAAATAGTACTTCATTTTATATGGAACCAGAAGAAACCTCGAATAGCCACGACATTATGCAGAAATAAAAACAAATCAAGAGGAATCATACTACATGACTTCAAACTATACTATAAATCTATAGTGATCAAAACAGCATGGTATTGACATAAAAATAGAGAGATAGATGTATGGAACAGAATTGAGAACCAAGAGATGAACCTAGACACTTATGGTCTTTTGATCTTTAATAAGCCTATCAAAAATATAAATTGAGGGAAATATTCCCTATTTAACAAATGGTGCTGGGAGAATTTTCTGGCAACTTGTAGAAGACTGAAACCAGACCCACACCTTTCACCTTTAACAAAAATTGACTCTCATGGTACAAAATATTTAAACTGAAGACATGAAACTATAAAGATTCTTGGAGAGAGTGCAGGAGAAACACTTGAAGAAATTGGCCTGGGAGAATACTTTATGAGGAGAACCCCCCAGGCAATTGAAGCAACACCAAAAATACATTACTGGAATCTGATCAAACTAAAAAGCTTCTGCACAGCCAAGAACACAGTAAGAAAAGCAAGCAGACAGCCCTTAGGGTGGAAGAGGATATTTTCAGGTTATGCTTCTGACAAGGTTTGATAATAAGAATCCACAGAGAACTCAAACTTATTAATAAAGACAGAACAAGTAATCCCATTTCATTGTGGGCAAGGGACTTGAATAGAAGCTTCTCTCAAGATTATAGGTGCATGGTACAGAAACATGAAAAAATGCTCATTGTCTTTAATCATCAGAGAAATGCAAATCAAAACCACTTTGAGATATCACCTAACTCCTGTAAGAATGGCTTACATAATAAAATCCCCAAACTACAGATGTTGGCATGGATGTGGAGAAAAGGGAACACTTCTACAGTGCTGGTGAGAATGCAAACTAATACATCCCTTTTGGAAAGAAGTATGGAGAATACTCAGGGATCTAAAAGTAAATCTGCCATTTGATCCTGCAATTCCTCTTCTAGGTGTATATCTAAAAGACCAAAAATCACTTTATAACAAAGATATTTCTATGAGATTTTTCATTGCAGCTCAATTTATAACAGCCAAGTCATAGAAGAAGCCCAAGTGCCCATCAACCCAGGAATGGATTAATAAATTGTGGTATATGTATACTTTGGAATATTAAGCAGCCTTAATAAAAGATGGAGACTTTATCTCTTTTACTTTTACATAGATGGAGCTGGAACATATGCTACTTAGTAAAGTATCTCAAGAATGGAAGAAAAAATGTCCAGTGTACTCAGTACCATTATGAAAGCAATTTACAATCACTTACACTTTCATATGAAGAATAGATCACAACTATGGCCCAGGATGAAGGAGGGAGGTCAGATTAAGGGAGGGTGAATGGTGGGATCACACCTATGGTATATAATGCAAGAGTACATGTTGGATTTATTAAGTATAGAGTATAAATGTCTTAACACAATAATTAAGTAAACAAGATGAGGTTTATATTAACCAGCGTGATGTAACCACAACTAATTCTATATAAAATCAGCACAGTGTACCCCATACATGCATTACGGTATACATGATCTATGTGTTTATAGATCAATTAAAAAAAATTAAAATAAATAAGTGACTTTGCATTGTGGTGGAAACAACAACAAAAATTCTCAATAAAATTCTAGCCAATAGCTTATAGTTTATCATTTAAAAAGTCATACATCACAATCAAGTAGGATTCATCCCAGGGATGCAAGGCTGGTTTAACATATGCAAGTCCATAAATGTAATTCACCATATCAACAGAAGCAAAAACAAAAATGATGTGATCCTCTCAATAGATGCAGAAAAAGCATTCAATAAAATTCAACATCCTTTCCTAATTAGAACTCTGAGGAATTTAGGGATTTGTGAAATATTTCATCAGTTGATCAACGCCATCTCTGACAAACCTACAGCTAATATTATACTGAATGGAGTAAAACTGAAAGCTTTTATACTCAGAACTGAAATCAGACAAGGTTGTCCTCTATTACCACAGCATTCAACAAAGCGCTGGAAGTTCTAGCCAAGAGCAGGTAATAAAGGGTATCCAAATGGGGGAAGAGGAGTGAAACTCTCCCTCTTTGCTGAAGATATGATCTTATACTTACAGAACACCAAATACTCAACCTCAAAACTCCCGGAAGTGACCAAAGTAAAGTAGTGTCTCAGGATATAAAATCAATGCCCACAAATCAGTAGCTTTTGTATATGCCAATAACAGCCAAGATGAAAAGCTGATCAAGGACACAATTTCCTTCTTAGTATCTTCAAAGAAAATGAAATACCTAGGAATATACCTAACAAAAGAGGTGAAGGACATCTATAAAGAAAACTATGAAACCCTAACAAAAGTAAGAGAAGAAGATATTAACAAATGAAAGAGCATACCATGCTCATGGCTGAGAATAATCAACATTGTTCAGTATTCTATGTATAGTATTCTTCCACACTTCCCAAAGCAGTCTACAGATTCAATGCAATCTCCATTAAAATACCAACATCATACATTCAAGATTTAGAGAAAAAAAAAGTCTTCATTTTGTATGGAATCAGAAGAAAAAACTTAAAGCTAAGGCAATTCTTAGTAATAAAAACAAGGCTGTGGGCATTGGCCTGCCAGACTTAAGCCTGTACTACAAGGCCATAGTGATCAAAACAGCATAGTAGTGGCACAAAAATAGAGACATAACATCTGAAACTGAAAAGAAAACCATGAGATGATATTAAAATCTTACAGCCACCTTATCTTTGATAAATCAAGTAAGAACATTCACTGGAGGAAAGAATCCCCATTCAATAAATGGTGCTCGGAGAACTAGACAAGCATGTGTAAAAGACTGAAATTGGGCTTACACTTTTCTCCACTTAATAAAATTGTTTCAAGATGGATAAAAGATCTAAATTTAAGGTATGAATCAATTAAAGTCCTTGCATAAAGTGTGGGGAAGTCACTTGACAATATCGGCCTGTAGAAAGATTTTATGAAGAAGACTTCAGTGACAATTGCAATAACAACAAAAATAAACAAATGAGACTTAATTAATTGAAAAGCTTCTGTACAGCTAAGGAGGCAACAATCAAAGCAAACAGATAACCCTCAGAATGGGAAAAGATATATGCACATTATGAACCAGACAAAAGCTTGATAACCAGAACGTACAGAGAATCAAATTAAGCATAAAAAAAAACGACAGCCACAATCCCCTATATCAATGGGCAAATGAGATGAATAGAACCTTCTCTAAAGAGGACGAACAAATGGCTTACAAGCATATGATGGGTGGCACCTGTGGTCCATTGGTTAGGGTGCCGGCCCCAAATATTGAGGGTGCTGGGTTCAAACCTGACCCTGGCAAAACTGCAACAACAACAA